>SJYA01012793.1:0-10425 GCA_006410615.1 Neotragus moschatus
CCCCCCCCCCCACCAGGGTCCGCCCACCTCCAAGCAACATGGCCCTGTCCTCTTCTGAAAACCCTCCACAGCCACCAAGGAAAGGAGGAGGGCGCACAGTGGCCCAGGCAGCCCTCGCGCCCTCCTAGCTTCCTCCTTTTCCGGCCACAGGGACACGGGGCCTGAGGAGTGGACAGGCAAGCAGGGGCACAGCCTTGCCACCTGTGTCTTGGCTGAACGCGGTTGCTTCTCCTCCTTTGGCAAAGCCACCCGGGACCACGTCGTTCTTGCTCACAAACCCTGTGGCACCCCAGGGCCGCCCGGCCTGGCTCTGAGGCTCCGGCCGCCGCTGCAGGCCGTCTTCTACCGCTCCTCTCCCCACGCCCCACCTGACAGCACACTCTCTCCACCTGCCCGGCGGCCCCCTCCCTGCTCCCTTCCCATCCACCTCTGCCTGCCTAGGTGTCGTCTGCAGAGCGGTGTGTGTGTGCCCGGTGGCTCAGTCACGTCCGACTCTCTGTGGCCCCGTGGACTGTAGCCCGCCAGGCTCTTCTGTCCGTGGGATTGTCCAGGCAAGAGCACTGGAGCGGGCAGCTGTTTCCTTCTCCAGGGGCTCTTCCCGACCCGGGGGTCAAACCTGCGTCTCTTATGTCACCTGCAGAGGCAGGCAGGTTCTTTACCCCGAGCGCCACCTGGGAAGCTTCGCGGGGTGATGGTCACCATCTTCTCCTGGAAGCCTCCTCTGAAGCCTTGTACCCCAGCCTGGGCACATGGTGGATTCTCCCTTGCCCAGGCCCCTGGCACCCTTGGACCTGACAGACCTTCTAGCCCCTACCACCCTCTGTCTGTCTGGGGAACACCTAGAGGCTGGCAGACTCCTCCCCGTGAGACTGTGAGCTCCCCGGGCCCAGGGCCGGTGTCTGGGTCACCTCCTCCCTGCCCTGGAGCCAGAGATCTGAATGGAGCAAGGACTCAGGGGTGTCGCTGGTGGTGAATGGACAGCCGGCCAGCCAGATGGACAGGTGGACAGATGGGTCCCATGGTGGCGGCTCATCCCCCCAAGGGTGTGGCCGCCACTCCTAGGTATTGAACTGCCCCTCTTCCGAGCAGCCCAGAATATTGAAGGATGCCACCTCCCCCGGGCCCCCAGCCCAACTCCAGAGAGCAGGTTGGAAGATAACACCCTCTGGTTATAGAGGAGGGGCCTGAGATCAGGGAGACGAAGACAAACTCAGGACCACTCAGGGCAGGAAGCAGGTTCGTTTGGAGCCGAGACAGTCCCCAGCTACCTCCACGCGGCCCCCGCCCCTGCTCCCCCGTCCTGGGGTCTGGTCCCACCGCATAGCACAGGGTCAGGACTGGGGCAGAGGATAGTGCCTGGAGCCCGGCAGGCCGCGGCCCACCCCCGCCCAGCACAAGCCAGCCATTCTTGGCAAGACAAAGGCCGGCCGGGGCCGAGGAGCTCTGGTGTCTCCCTGGTGGGCGTCTGGCCCCTGCAGGACGTCAGCAGTGTGGACTGGCAGTGGGGCTCTGCCACCATCGGGGGCTGGAAATTAGATTAGCCCCGGCCAGCCCTGGCGCGGCCGTCAGGAAGAAGCGCAGCTGCAGGCTCTGGGCCTGCTGCCCTCACCACGGGCATGCACCCTGCTCCCAAGTGTGGGACGGCCCGAGCTCCCTGTGGGGGTGAAGGCAGCCCTTTTCCCTCCCTGGACCCTGTGTCCCACCTGTAAGACCAGCGTTCTGGGTGGGACCTTCCAGGCCTCCCCTGGGCAGCTCACTGGGAAGTGCAGGGCAGCCACTCAGCCCGGGGCCATCGCGGGCGTCCACCTGCCCAGAGGCCCCGCCCCAGGGCCGGCTCAGTGTTCAGTGGGCACCCCTGCCCGACCTCCTTACCCTTAGTGCCACGTCCCCCTGAGTGAGTGGTGGGCGCTGGGGAGGAAGGCGGGCTCTCCTTCCTCTGGACGTCTCTGTGTCCACATGTGTCCATCCGTCCGTCCGTCCATCCGTCCGTCCGTTCATCTGTCCATCCATCCATCCATTCTCCCTGGGGCCTTGTTCAGCCACCCAGGCCAAGTCAGCTGGGCTGCTCTGACCACGCCAGGCCACAGGGCTCCAGTTGAGGAGCCAGGCGGCCGGCATGCCCTGGCACTTTACACCTGCAGAGTGCCAACCCCTTGCCAGCCCAGGGTTGGTGGGACGGGGTGGGGGCAGCAGGGGAGGGCGGGCACCAGCTACATCCCTGAAGCAGCCTCGAGTAAAACCCGGAGGCCCACAGAGAGAAGGGAACCGGCCTGAGACCACACAGCACGGGGCTGGGGGTGAGGGGTCCCAGTGGGCAGGGCCAGGCTGGGGGCTTGTCTGCGTCTGTTCTTCTCACGGGGGCAGCGCCACCCCAACAGCGGGAGTGGGAAGCAGCTGTCGGCTGCACTCCCGCCCTCCTGCCACGGAGCCTCCTGCCATCACGGACTCTGTCCAGAAGCTTCTGGGCGGGGGCTTCCCGGGGCCACAGTGGCCACGCCACTCACCGCACTCAGGAAGCCCTCAGGCACCCTGGCACCTGGGTGCCCACGCTGCCGCTCCTCAAGGTCCCCCTTGAGGACCGGCCCTCACATGTCGGAGTCAGAGGGGTGCGTGAGCACCCCAGAACGTGGCGGTGGCCAGCACCTCCCTCCCCCTCTGGGCAGTCCTTGGGACGCTGGGCAGGACAGCCACGGATGACTTCCTCCCAGGTAATGGCTCAGCCATTATGTCTCCGGGATCTTCCCAGGAAAGAGCCACTCAGGGAGGCCAGCCCAAGGCTCCAGGGCCCACGGGGAAGGGGCTTCTAGAGCCCTCTGGGACTGACTCCGTTTGCAGGGGGCCCCAGGCTGAGCCTCGGCTGGGAAAGGGGGCCTGAGCTCGGATGGGTAGACAGCACGTCCTCCGAGCCTGATGGAGAGGCAGAGTGAGACTGCTCATGCAGGTCCCCTGTCCTCGGCCACCTCTCCACCCGCCTCACGAACAGGGGTCGAGTCATCAGGCCTCCTCACTGCCCGGGAGCCCCGCGCTGGCTGGAGCAGGAATCAGCCACGCAGGAGGCACCAGGCCCAGGTCCCTGGGCGAGAGCGCCAGGCCACCGGCGTTCTGACCCACTGCCCATTTGTCATCCTCGCGTTACGGGTGGGGAAACCGAGGCTCAGAGGAGGAATGTCCCAGGTCCAAGGTCAAAAAGCTGAGAAGTGGCCCCTCTAGGGTTGGAAAGTGGTTAGTCTGGCTCCAGAAGCCCTTGGCCTCAGGGTTGGGTCCACATGCCTGAGCCTGGGGAGGGTCTTGGGACAGCCGTTTCCCCTCCCCCTTCCCAAGGGCCCTAAGGCACCCAGGGGCTCCTGGCAGGCAGGTCAGCCCTCCCCACCCCTTCCCTGGCTCCCCATTTCCTGTCCTGGGCCCAGCACCTCCTCCTATCACCCCCCGCACGCCCCCTCAGAGCTGTTTGGCCCAATGGATCCCTGGAGGGAGCCTTTGGGTCTAGATTGAGGGCAGGGGAGGGGAGAGCCGCTGGCTGGAGCCAGCCTGGGGAAGGGGGCAGGGGCGGCTAGGGCGGCCACCCCCTCCAGTTTTCAGACCTCAAGGAGTCACCACGAAATTCCATTCTCCTGACAGCAAAGAGATTGAATCACTCTTGCCAAAGCCCATGGCCCCCACAAGAATGCTGCAGAGCTTTGTCCTGCTGTTCCCAGACAGGCAGTCACACCCAGGTCCCCCAGCTCCCACCAAGCCAGGCTGCAGAGAGGTGCAGAAAAGCCCCTGCCTACCTCTATGCCACGGCCCTGGTAGGCTGGCCACTGCCCCCTGTCCAGTTGCTCCTCCTCCTCCTTGCTCCCCGAGCACAACGCAGCAGGGCTTCTTGAGCCTCCACTTGCCTTCTGTACAATGGGCACATCGCTCCTGCTGCCTGGTGGGCCGAAACCACAGCAGCCAGGACTGTGGAGGGCGAGGTCAGGAGTAGGGGTGGGAGAAAGCAGAGATGCTCCGGGTGCAGAGCAAGGGGTCCCACACCTGGGTGGGGCCACGGAGGAGCTGGCTCACGGGACCTTGTCAGGGTCAGGCGGGAGTGTGGGTGGCATGGCTGTCCCCCCCCCCCCTTGCAGAACCCTCAGCACCTAGTGGTATCACTTAATATGGACGCCGATGAAGGACCCCAAGGGCTCTGCACAGCTCATGCAGAGACTTGGGGGCTTGACGGTTTGGGGCTGTTAGAGAGCTGTGAGGCCTTGCAGGCAGAGGCACGAAATGGAGCTGGGAGCTAATTGGGAGGGAGGTGGACTCTGGGCCAGGACTTGGACTGAAAAGAGGCCACGCATGCATGCCTGCTAAGTCGCTTCAGCTGTGTCCCAGCTCTTTGTGACCCTGTGGACCGCAGCCTGCCAGGCTCCTATGTCCATGGGATTTCCCAGGAAAGAATACTGGGGCGGGTGGTCATTTCCTCCTCCAGGGGATCTTCCCGACCCAGGGGCAGAATCCACCATCTCTTCTGTCTCCTGCGTTAGCAGGCGGGTTCTTTGCCACTAGCACCACCTGGGAAGCCCCCAGAGGCCATGGGGAACCATCGAAGGTTTGGACTTGAGTGCACAATTAGAGCTGTGTGGTTTCAGAGTGGAGAATCAATACAGCAGGTAAGCCGGCAGGAGGACCGGCATGGAGGTGGCTCAGGAAGTCCAGGGGGGAGAGAGAGGCCGTGAGGGAGGCTCCCTCTCAAGCTAGACCTGGGAGAGCAGTGGTGGTGGGGTGAGGGAAAGTGGGCACAGAGACCCTTCAGGCAGGACTGGAGCTGTGCTGGGTCTCAGCTGACCCCTGCCCACTCCCACCTCTGCAGCGAGGAGAGGCTCCCAGGCTGGCTCCCGTCGTAGGTGGGGAGGAGTTTATGGCAGGAGGTGACTCCATGGGAGTCTTGTCACTTGGGCACAGCCAGCACCATCTGCTCAGGCATCTGCCTGCCTAAGGTGGCGCCTGCTAATTACCTTGGGGGTGGATACAGGAAGAGGCCTGGGAACTCCCATCCCCCACCGCACTCCATCACAGAAAGGCAGGGGATAGGGCCCCAGGGCCCTAAGAGCAAATGGGCCAGGTGAGAATCACCGAACCAGGCCAGACATCTACACAATAAATTTTTTTTTTTAGTTGCACTGGGTCTTAGGTGCAGCAAGTGAGATCTAGTTCCCTGACCAGGGAGGGGACCTGTGGCCCTCAGCAACGGCAGCTCGGTGTCCTAGCCACTGGACCACCAGGGAATTCCCTACACAATTCATCTTTATAGAGCACTTACTGTTCCAGGCCCTCATCTCTGCAGTTGACCCTCAGGGAGAGGGAGAGGGACCACGAAGGGTGCCTTGGAGCAGACGTAAACGTTGAGAAGAAAATGGGCCAGTGGGCAGAGCCAGCGCTAAGAGGGGGACCAGTGTAGCCGAGGTGCTCCCCTAGGGCCTCCTTAGGAGGGGATGAGAGGGACTGGGGAGAGAGCGAGAGGAGACGCAGCCAAGCGGAGAGCCAAGCGGAGAGCCGCCTCTGGCCGCGCTTCCGGAAGATGCTCTGGGCTGGGGGGCTCAGGCTCTGATTTCGCCACGGGGAGCCCTTGGCCACTTCCTTGCCCCTCACCCTCAACGCGGGCTGCCGGCGAGCATTCTTGCCGCCCCTGCTCGTGCGGTGGGCCGGCCCGGCCCGTGGGAAGGGCCGGGGGTGGGGGCCCACCGTGTGCCGGGGAGGCGGGGCGGGGGCACAGCTGGGCCACCCGTATGAGGCCCGAGCGCAGAGGGACCAAATGGGACAGAAGGCAGCCTTTCATCCTGCGCGGGGAGGGGCAGCCTCGGCCTCGGATTTCGGGGCACCCATCCTCTCCCCCGCCTCGACGCTGGGCCGAGAGGAGGGAATTCGCTCGGGTCTAGGGATGGAATCTGGTAAGGTGTTTTCCCGCTGGAACCTCGTGTCCCTACCTGTGGCTCAGCTGGCTAACCCTTCCTCGGTTTTATTAATAAGGGCTGCTTTGGATGGAGCGCTGAAGTCCACCAATCCTGTGACCCAGCCTGCGCCAGCCCTAGCGGAGGAAGCAGACTCGGGGAGGGGAAGTGCCCAGCGGGGAAGGACCGACGTTCCCCGCGGGACGACTGAGCCCAGAGTCCCTGTCCCGGAATCGCCGTCAGAGCGCTGAGGGCGCGCCACTCCGCAGGCCAGGCTTGGAGCTCCGGCCCCGCGCTGGCTGGCCTGGGTTTTTCCCCTTCAGGGCGACCGGGGCGGGGCGGGGCGGGCCCAAGTGCCAGCGCCCTTTGGTTGCCCGCGGGGGGCGATCCGGGCGGGACGGGGCGGGACGTGCACGTGCGGACCGGGGGCGGCCGCGCGGGGCACCGGCTTCTCGGTTCCCAGACCCCCGCCGCGGCCCCACGTGGGCGCTGCCAGGCGTCGGGGGCAACACTAGAGGCCCCGCCCCCCGAGGCCCGGAAGCCAATGAACTCACTCTGAAGGCGGGGCATCGAGCTAGGCCACGCCCTAGGGGCGGAGCCAGGCCGGGGCGGTTTAAGTGCTCGGGCCGCGGGCGGGGCGCCGCTGGATTTGCGGCGGGACCCCGGAGCCTCGGCGCGGCTAAGGGCCGGGCGCTCCGCGCTGCTGCCACCCCACCATGCTCAAGCGCTGCGGCCGCCGCCTGCTGCTGGCGCTGGCGGGCGCGCTGCTTGCCTGCTTGCTGGTGCTCACGGCCGATCCCCCGCCGCCCCCGGTGCCCGCTGAACGCGGTCGGCGCGCGCTGCGCAGCCTGGCGGGCCCTTCGGGGGCGGCCACGGCGCCCGGACTGGAGGCGAAGGTGGCGGCGGCAGTGGCGCCCGGGGCTCCCGTCCGTGAGGTGCACAGTCTGTCCGAGTACTTCAGCCTGCTCACCCGCTCTCGCAGAGACGCGGGCCCACCGCCCAGGGGCGCCCCCCGCCCGGCTGACGGCCGTCCGCGGCCCCCGGTCGAGCCACTGGCCCCACGCGACGTCTTCATCGCGGTGAAGACCACCAAAAAGTTTCATCGCGCGCGTCTCGACTTGCTTCTGGAGACGTGGATCTCGCGCCACGAGGAGATGGTGAGCCCCGTCAGGCTGGGCAAGTGGGCAGGGGAGAAGGTGCCCTCTTGTCCAGCTGGTGGCAGCATCTAGTGGGCGCGAGGCTGCCTGTCTGTACCGCCACCGGGAATATCGGGGGGTAGCGATGCCGGTTCATCCTCTTCCAGCCCAGTTTGCCGGATGTGGAAGTACAGGTGGCGACTCATTCCCCACCGGTCGGTGGCCTGCAGTGAACCTTCACCAGCCTGGTGTTGGCGCCTGGTGATGCTTCTTGCCCTCAAACACTGGAACTCAGCAGCTGGGAATTATTGTCCCCAAGCCTTCCCAAGGCAGATTTAGCATGGGGCGTCCTCCCTGGCCTCATACCCTTCCCTGGGAGGAAGACTCTTTCCTGAGAAGTGGAGCGAAGGGTTAGGACCCCTGGGCACAGGGTCAGACCTGTCCCTCATCCCAGTCTTCGCAATGGGCCGGGGGACAAGTCGCTGTTGAAGTTGGGGGGGGCGTTGGTGGGGGCCCTGGGGGGGTCCGTCTCCGAAGAAGAACGAGAGCGCATGCACTGGGTTTCAGGGTGTGTTCTGGGGCCCTCTCTCCACAGTGCAGAAGTCTCTCGAGCCTGGAACCTAGTGCTTAGCACATCCTAGTTGAGCACTGACTTCCTCCACACACATAATAAAGACACACCCCACTTTGAAAAATCTCCCTCCAGGCTGCAGCTGGATGGCTGGGTTGGGGTGGGATGGGGGCAGAGTGTGAGTGCTGCTGGGGAGGGGGTGGGGGAATTCCCTGAACTGGGAGACAACAAGGAACTGCCTGCGTATTTGGGATGAGGGTGAAGGACCCTTGATGGGGCTAGTTCAGAGAAGACCCCAGCTCTCTTCCTCCCTGTTGAAACTCTCGAGGCCTGGGGGCCTTCTGGCCTGGCTGTGCCCTGTTTTGGGGCAGGGCCCCGACGAGGTCACGATGAGGGCCAGGGGAGCAGGGTCCTCCTGGTCCCAGCATGAGGAGGGGGCCCTGGGAGCCCCACGGCAGCCTCCTGGGAACACGGCGTCCCTTTCCCAGGGGCTCAGCAGGCCGGCAGGAGGGGGCGGCGGGGGCTGCGGGTTTTGTTTGGCTGCTGGGCCGTTAGGATTCCCAGCGCCGGGCGGCTCTCACGCCGGCCGCTCGGGCAAGGTAACAAAGCCCCTTTCTCCAGTGGAGAAAGGCGTCCGGCCTCTTGTGTGCAGCTATGTGCTCCATGGGAACCGCCGCCGGCGCGCTGGCCACTGAGGTTGCCTGGCGATGACGGCCTGTGGGCCCCCCTCCCTGAGTGACAGCGCTTGCGGGGCGCTGTCCCTGAGCCAGGCACCACCTCCAGGACTCTGTCTGCCTGCTGTGTGACCTTTGGCATTGCTCAGCCCCCTCTGGGCTGCCACCAGCTCTGAGCACCTCTCATTTCGGACTCTGAAGACTTCCTCCAGCAGAGGGGAGATATGGTCAGGGGGTCTCGGGGAGCAGTCACAGCCGAGTTAGGCGACCCTGGGCACGACCAAGGGCCTCTCCCGCCCTCAGTCTGCTCATCTCCGGAATAAGAAAAGTGCTGGCCTCTGGTCGAGGGTCGTGAAAGCGGACGGCCAAAACCTGGAGAGGCAGGGAGAGGCCGCCTTCCCCACCGCAGGTTCCCTCGGGCT
Source organism: Neotragus moschatus (assembly GCA_006410615.1). Classification (NCBI taxonomy): domain Eukaryota; kingdom Metazoa; phylum Chordata; class Mammalia; order Artiodactyla; family Bovidae; genus Neotragus; species Neotragus moschatus. The sequence goes on from SJYA01012793.1 coordinate 8,713, forward strand.
CCCCTCTGGCCAGCTGAGCACACCTGGGAGGAGCCGAATCTGGCTCCCAGCAGTAAAGCCATGTGTCCTGTCTATAGCAAGAACCCCTCTCATGGTGTCCTAGGGATGAGGGGTCCTTGAAATTGTTTCAACGGAGAGACCTCTGCTCCCAACCCTGTGCAAGGTGGTTCAGACCCGGATTGATTGGGGAGACTCCAGGAAGTCAAGGCTGCAGTGGGGAAACCCAAAGAGGCTGTGTGAGCTGAAAGGGGGGCATCCGAGCTGGGTTGGGGAGGGAGGGACTTCCTGGAGGAGGTGCCATTTGAGCTGTCTGGAGAGTAGGAAATGCCCTGAAAGGGCAACTGGGCACCTTGAACACGACCTGGGGGGCGTGCAAGAGTCTTCCAGCCACTGGAGTGGCTCCGTCGGGGGTGTTCAGCAGGGTCACGGTGTGACAGCCCTGGAGATCCAGGATGAGGGGCTGGGCCCTTGGCCCGCACTCTGCTCCCCCATCCCTCCCAGGAGTGGGCCAGGCTGTGGCGGCTGCCACCGCAGCAGCCACAGTTGTCGGGGGGAGAGCTTGGCATCCTGTGTTTCTTTGAATCGCAGCTCCAGGAACAATGCCGCTTCCTGTGGGTGTCCCCCCGCCCGCCCTCCGCCAGCCCTGCCGCCCCGCCGCCTGGCTCTTCCTCCCCCAGTCGTGCCGTTGTCAGGGAAGTGGGGAGGGGTCCGTGGGGCACGGCTGGTGGGGACCAGCACCACCTTTGTCCCAGGGCGTGACCGCAGGCCAGGGCCCGCCTCTCTCTGGGGCTCCGTTTCCCCACCTGTACACTTGGGGAGGGATGGTGCCCTCCTCTCTGGGCCGTGAGGGAGCTGGAAGAAGAGGAGCCGGGAGCTCTGCTTTGGGCGCGTGAGCTCTGGTTACGCCCATTGCACAGAGGGCGGAAACTGAGGCTCGGAGCCACGGGTGAGGCATATCCCTCCTCTCCTGACTGCTCTGATGTGGCGAGACAGGAGGCCCGGCACCCTCACACCCCCACGGCCCCACGCCTCCAAGCGCTCCTCTCTGAACAAAGGTGACTTTAATCTCCGTAGCCTTGGGCTGGGTTTTTAGGGCATCACCAAAGCGGGAGAACAGGCCTCACTTGATCTCATTAAGAAAGCATTTTCTTTTTAATCCAGTGGCGGCAACGGCGCGTCTGCACGGGCGGCCTCGGCCTCCCACGGCATTCCTGGGCCGGGATGCTGGAGAGCAGGCAGGGGGCGGGATGCGAGTCCCTGCGTGCGGGCCCCTGGGGTGTCTGCTCGGGAGGAGGGGTGCGTGCCTACAGCGGGCAGGAGGGGCCCACCCTCCCCCCTCTCTCCTCGCCCCTCCCCGCCTCCCCCAGTCCCTTCTAGGCCCTCCCAGCTGGCGGCCTCACCTGAGCCTGTGGGCTGGATCTGGGCTCAGGCTGGACCAGGAGCCCGGGCTACCAGGAGAGGGTGGGCACCCCAGGTGGGACCCCCAGCCCCCGAGTACACGTTGCATCAGGCCTGCACACCCGGGCCCCTCCCTTGCGCCGTTTGTGCCCAGGAGGAAACCAGGGCCTGGTGGGCACGGAGGTGGTGAGGGGGCTGTCTCCTGCTGCCTGTGCTCACAGCACCCTCCGCCGGGCTGGGCTCTGCACTCGGCACGCCTGGGTGTGCTGGGCGGCACGTGCTGGGCGGGCGGCAAAGGAAGGAACATTCCTCCCC
>SJYA01012797.1:0-11214 GCA_006410615.1 Neotragus moschatus
GTGTAGTGTGTGTGACATGTGTATACAATTGTGTTATGAAAGAATGTAGTATAGGTTTGAAAGTTAAATAGAGTTTTGCTTGAATCATATTTGTGAGTAACAGCTATTTGAACCTGGACACTGAGTTTGAGTTTTGTAGCTGTGAGAGGTAATTTGCAATCACTCCACAGCACTATTGTCAATAATGGAATGCAATACTTATTGCAGTCTGACTCAGTGGCTTCCAAAATCAAGAAAGCCCTTAATAAATATGTACTCAGCAGTCATTTCATTCTCCTCCCATTCTGGAATTTCAGCCAGTGAAATCTGAATTCGTGTACCAACTAACCAAAGCATTCAACTTCAGCAGAAGTTTGAAAACAGGAGGGAAGAGGGTTAGCACCTATCTTCCAAGAGATTTTTTTTTTTTTTTCAGAATAAACAGGTAGGTAGATCTTATAAAAATGAGGAACAACTAACATACAGAGATGGCAAACTTTGGGTCCATATGGAGCCAGCAACAGACCTGCTGGGGACAGATGAAGTGTGTGTGTGGTCCAGCGGTAGAAGGACATCTTCAGGGTCTTAACTAAGCCGGCAGATACATGCTCTATATTTTCCATTAAAACTGGTATCAGATAGGAAATTCCTCAAGTTTGCAGGCATTTACTGAAAAATATATCTGTCCCTGGAACCGCCCACCATGTTCACAGCCATTCCAGGGCAGCCATGCTTTCCCTCCACTCAGCCAACATTCATTATTATCTGGACCGCACAGTGTGGTCCTTCATATATTCATTTCATCAACTACTGTCCAACATTTATTTGTAACTTCTCTCTCACTTTTCTCCCTTGTCTAACATATTCACATCTGTCTCTTTTCAAAACTAAACAGCCTCGCTTGTAGCCCACACCCATCTTCTGATGGCCTGCTCACCTGCCTCCTTCCACTCACAGCTGAGCCCATGAAGGCACCTGTCTCAGCCCCACTTCCTTATCATCTGCTCACTGTCTTCAGTCTCCTCCATCTCATTTCCTACTGACAGTTTCCAAAGCTCATTCAAGACTTTGTGGAAGTGAGAATCAACGGAAACTTTTAGATCCTTGATGTATTTCTGTACCTGCAAGATGACCTCATGTGCCCATGGAAGAGACATCCATTTGCTTGCACTTCATCTTCATTTATCGGAGAAGGCAATGGCACCCCACTCCAGTACTCTTGCCTGGAAAATCCCATGGATGGAGGAGCCTGGTAGGCTACAGTCCATGGGGTCGCTAAGAGTTGGACACAACTGAGCGACTTCACTTTCACTTTTCACTTTGATGCATTGGAGAAGGAAATGGCAACCCACTCCAGTGTTCTTGCCTGGAGAATCCCAGGGATGGAGAAGCCTGGTGGGCTACCATCTATGGGTTCAGACAGAGTCAGACAGGATTGATGCAACTTAGCAGCAGCAGCAGCAGCATCTTCATTTATATTTTATATGATGCATCGTATGTGAGCTCCAAATTCATATCCAGTTTCCTTGAGACCTGTCCATTTTACAGTCAGTAAAAACTCAGCATCAAAACCCCCTTCATCACTTTTGAAACAACAACCAAAGCCACCCCTCCTTGCATCTCTACTCCAATCCGAGCAACTGCCAAGCCCACGTGAGACAGCGTCTATCAGCAAGCCCCTCATTCTGCCTCAACAGCTCCACCCCATGGCTGCTACCTGAACCCAAGCTGTCATCATCTTCCAGGTGATTAAGGACCAAAACCTCAGGGCACCATGATGAAACNCACTTTTGAAACAATAACCAAAGCCACCCCTCCTTGCATCTCTACTCCAATCCGAGCAACTGCCAAGCCCACGTGAGACAGCGTCTATCAGCAAGCCCCTCATTCTGCCTCAACAGCTCCACCCCATGGCTGCTACCTGAACCCAAGCTGTCATCATCTTCCATGTGATTAAGGACCAAAACCTCAGGGCACCATGATGAAACCTCTTGCTCCATTCTATCTTCCACACCAGCATGGGTTTGAAACTCATAAAACAGACACCTGGCCATTTGATTCTCCTGCTTTAAATCTGCAAATGTCTTTTTAGAATGAAAGACAATTACTCAGCATAACATTTTAAAAAATGTCTTTGTTATATGTATTAGCCCACATCTCTGGTCTCATTGTTCAGCAGCCCTGGGCACACTCTCTGCTCTAGTTGTTATAGAACAGTTTTTTAGATCCTTGAGTAGACTACACTCTCTCAAATCATGCTAGTTTCATCCCTTTCTGTTTCTCCAGGGTTTAAAAAAATTCTTGGACCTATTATTAATGAGTGTTTGCAAAATGAATGTCTTAGTTCTACATAAGAATAGCAAAAAAAAAAAAAGGAAGAGAGAAATCAAGGTGTCTTATCTAGAGTGGAAACACTAAGCTGAATCACTAAGATGATTCAGATAAAAGCTGTTCTGAAAGCAGTTGAATCCTCACCATTTAATCTTCTAGAAAACAGAGCTGACGTGGCAAAGGAGAAACAGCAATGAGCATGTTCCCTTGTTGCTGCTGAGTGCGGAATGGACGGGATATTCAAGCAGAAATCTGAGACAGTAATTCAGTCATGACAAAGTAAGGGTCCAGAAAACAATTTTGTTTTAGTTCTGGAAAACAAAGGAAAAGTAATTACATTTATTTACAAGTGTAGGTCATGCACTCCCAAGCAATCCACTGCGCCCTATACAAACACAGTGGATTATAGCCAAACCTTGCAATTTACTAAATAAAAGGCACAGGGTAAAGAAAGAATTGGAGCTATTCTTAGTTCATTTGTTTAGATGACAATGGTGCTAAATTTCTAGAAATGAAGATTCCTATAGGAGACTGTGTTGGACCTGATGCACTCTTATCAGAAATGTGTTTAATACACAGTTTATGCTAAATGTGGAAATTAATAATTCTATGAAAACCATTGAGAGACACTTTTCCATTTACTCATGTATATGCCTGATATAATCTTAACAATATCACCATAAGAAACAAGCTATAATTTTTCATTGTTCGTTGAGTACTTGCATTGTTCACTTAAGACGCATAGCTCATGACTGTTCGGCTGTAACATTTCCAACTTTCATATAAATATAAAATCAATCTAACTGCATTCATGCAAAGAGATAAGTCCTCAGAATGGAAATGCCACACACAATGAATGCCATTTCTTTCACTTTTAATTCAAAGCACAAGCTCTTCTTTTTAAATGTATGCGTACATATGATTTGATTAGTAATAGATGCAAAAGGATTTTCCCCCCATTGAATTGTTTTTTTCCAAATCACTGCAATTAGGCATTTGATGTGTCATCTACCTGTCTACGAAGCACGTCTCATTTTTAGCTGATTCCCTATTGTCAGGGTGATTACAGTTGTGTTACAAGCAGCTGCATCTCCAGGTGTGAAACCACGCAACAACCTGACACGCTGATCATGGGCCTTACTGGTCCTCAAGGGGTGTGTGATGTGGAGATGAGGTCAAATATACCTCGGCATCGTAAAGGTTAACAAATCTCCTGCGACCTGGCAAATGTGTCTTACCCCAAATCTGAGACCTGAGTCTCCGATNGTGTGAAACCATGCAACAACCTGACATGCTGATCATGGGCCTTACTGGTCCTCAAGGGGTGTGTGATGTGGAGATGAGGTCAAATATACCTCGGCATCGTAAAGGTTAACAAATCTCCTGCGACCTGGCAAATGTGTCTTACCCCAAATCTGAGACCTGAGTCTCCGATTTGCAAGAGGCTTTAAGATATAATTTTACTTTGTGTTTTCAAGTTTATCAGATAAATGTTCAAGTACACTTTGTTCATTCTTTTTCACTCTTTTAGTTATTATTTTCTTAAAACTCCTAAGAACCTGCCTAACTTTGGGATTTAATTATTTCAAATGTACAATAAAAGTATATCCTGTCCCAAGTATCTTTCTCACATAGAGAGAGTCAAGGGGCACCCACCTGGAAATGTGGAAACACCTATTGGTCACCATGTCATTTCATCAACCACATCATCTTTCAGAATTCCAAAAACATAAAAATGAAAATGGAACACCAAAGTTTGGGGGTCTTTGGGAGACAGGAGAAAGGGTGTGGAAAGGAGAAATCATTTCAGAAATAAGAAAAAGAAACTTATGGTCTTATATCGGGGTGTATGGATGAAACAAAAGTATTAATACTTCTCTAACTGGAGCCTCTTCTAACCCACTTATTTTTGGTATTTTAATGGTTCCTATTAAACAGGCTCCCCATGACCCTCACTTCCGACAACAGTTCAATCTATAGATGTGTATGACGATCCAAGAAGACCAACAGCCATGTCTACAGACCTTCTGTATTAAATAGTGTTGGTGCACTGCAGATCTCTGAGAAGACAATGGTTAATCTGTGGTTAACGGGATGTTCACAAAACCCTCTTGTGATATAAGCTTTCAAGTCTATGATAACCTGGCACAAGAATGGAGCAAAAAGATAAATAAGGTGTCATCTATAGGCTGTCATAGGGAGGGATGTATACTGCCTCTTTATCACATCTTTCCTCCCATTCCATAGATCTGTTTGGGAACCTAACTTTGTCATGAATCAAAGTACAACATCCCCTGGGGATGGCGGAGCCATGCGAGCAAAGGGTCTTGGATCCCTGGGTGGCTGATGGGCTGAGCAACTCTACCAGCCTTGGATGGGTCACCTCAGGACAACTGTTTGAAAGAAAAATTAACTGAAGCCACCGCATCATTTAGGTCTCTTTGATAAAACAACTGACCTGACATCCCAATGAAGAGAGAGAGATTAACTAAAAATTCCTAAAAGTTTTACAGGATATTTTCAATTTTTTTTTTCAGTCATTCTTAAAAGTCACAGACTTGGAAAGCAGGTGATTTTTATCTAAGTGATACAATCAGAGATGTTTGGATTTAAAAAGAACTCTAATGGAGTATCTGGCTCAGGATGGCATATATATAGTACCCCTCCCGTCTTACTTTCTCCATCACCCTGCCCATGGTGTCAGATACTTGAAATAAATCCTGACGATTTTCCCCTGGAGCCCGAAGGCAGCTTAATCATCATTCTCAACACAGTTCTTCATGCAGCCACGGATTGATTGCAGTGGGCTCAGAAATTGAAAACTATCTGGTCTCTCTGAGAGAGTCTGATTCTGTCATTTTCCATAAGGAGTTCAGCGCAGGTTAGTTCTCAGAGTTTCTGAATATGAGGATGTCACGCATTTCATCATAAAAGAGAAACAGACTAAAGTCCATGTGAATGAACAGCTGGGTCTATAACATTCTGACTTTTGAAGTCCTTCAATAGACTCTCGAGACTAGATTCACTTTATGGCATGTTCTTAAAATGTGGTTGCAGCTGCCCAAACAAGCACTCAGCTGGACCCGGCAATATCTACGTGGAGATCTTCTGTGTCTGGAATTCACATACACAGCACCCTCTACCCACTTCTAGTATGGGAAAGCCAGGAACACAGAAGCCAAACTGAAGTCGGCTCAAAGCCTATTCACAATCTTGGTAGGGTCCCATCTCCTGCCTCCCCACAGTTTTCCTCGGGCTCTGAGAGCTGATCCGTGCTGGCTGTGGTTCACACCCCTGCCTGTGTGGTTCACATCCCCAGTGAGCTTATCTACAGGAGAGTCTACAGCCCTTTCCTAAGTCTCCTTGTAGATCCTCTCATATGAACTTTCCCTTTCTAGGAATTTATTTCCTTAATTGTTTGAGATATAACTGGCATAAAACATTGTATTAGTTTCAGGCAAATAGCATAGTGTCTTTCTATCCGGATACATTGAAAACCATCACCACAGTAAGTCTGGTGAGCACCCATCACCATATGCAGCCCCCCCCTTTTTTTATTGTGATGAAGACTGCTAAGATCTACTCATACTTTTCAGATCCTATCATACTTTCCAAGAGGGTCTGGCCTATGGTGACCTAGATGGTCTATTCTAGTATGCAGAAAACCAACATGCTGAAATGCTTATCAGCCCCACACATGCCAACAGACCTACAACCTCATTGTCACTATGGGTTTCCCACTGGTTGATGCCCCTTCACACCCTCCCTCATGATATGGCCCCTCACTCCAGGGCACTGGAGACAACACCCAGGATGATGCTGGTCATAGCGTTCCTAAGATTACCTCCTCCAGCATCCCAGATGACTTGGAAGAACCTTTAATAGTTCAATTTAAAAATTACTGTTCCCTGCAGTGACATCAAAGAGCCNGCTGATGCCCCTTCACACCCTCCCTCATGATATGGCCCCTCACTCCAGGGCACTGGAGACAACACCCAGGATGATGCTGGTCATAGCGTTCCTAAGATTACCTCCTCCAGCATCCCAGATGACTTGGAAGAACCTTTAATAGTTCAATTTAAAAATTACTGTTCCCTGCAGTGACATCAAAGAGCCAAGTGGTATATTTTCTCACTGATAAGAATGCTGCATCTTAGAAGGGAGAGGATCTAATATCTAAGGCTTAAAACATGATTAATTTACCTGGCAACACAAACTATCTAATTGTATTTGACTAGACTTCTATATGCTCCTCTCTTTCAAGGTGTAAGAGTCGGCTCCTCTTCTTCTGCTCTGAAAGATCTGGAAAAACATCTCATGGGAACTTAATAGCAACAGTGTGTGTGTGTGTGTGTGTGTGTGTGTGTGTGTGTGTGTGTGCGCACGCGCGCGCGCTCAGTCGTGTCTGACTACTCATGACCCAAGGACCATAGCCCACCAGGCTTCTCTGTCTATGGGATTTTTCAAGCAAGAATATGGGAATGGGTTGTCATCTTCCTCTCCAGGGGGTCTTCCTGGTCTGGGGATGGAACCTGTGTCTCCTGCATTGGCGGGCAGATTCTTTACCACTCCTGCCACCTGGGAAACATTAGTATTCCTAATCCCTTGTTTTGGTGTCTCTGTTCCTTAAATAAGATCCACTGAAGCCCACGTTCCAGCCTCCAGGTGCTGTGTCCACTGTAAGGTCCTCCAGACTCAGCACCTTCTGGGTGCAGAAATGGTACAGGACACAGTACAGATGCTGGCGAGCCATTTCCACCAGCTCACAGCCAGAGCTCCCGGAGGGGCACTAGGCTCTCCTGATGTGTACTCCCTTTGGAATCACGGTTGATTTCAATGGTGCTGGAGGGGGAGCAATTTTCTGAGATAGCAAGCAGAGTTGTCTATTCTAATGATGCAGATTCAATCCATAACCATGAAGAGCGCTCAGAAGTATGAGAATTCAAAGGGGAACTAGACAGGTACCATTTAAACTAACATCTCTTGGAGAAGTGCTTTTCATGTCTAAATGCGTGACTACAAGGCAATAGGCCATTTGAAATATGTTAGTTGGAAAGATGGAAAAACTTAGCCAGGTAACTCTTCTTTTAAGAAGCTTCTTTCAGAACAGGTTGAAAACACGAGTTCATGGTCCTTTAAAGAGCAATATAGCTGCTCCCTTTCTTGCTCTGCTCACTGGGTACCTCGGTCATCCATGCTGGCTGCGAGGGGCATTCTGTAAAGTCAGAATGTGAATCTGATAATTTGAAAGTAAAAAACAACAGCATTCTTTAGGTACCACCGACTTCTTTCTAAGCTGGTTTACTAGGCACCTTTGCTCTGTTCGGCTTAAGACAATAGCACCATCTGCCCATCTTCTCTGTCTTCTTCCCTCCCCGCTTGTCAGACACATCTGACTGTTAACCTCTGCTCTAAGAGCCAGGTCAGTGCATCCACGCGCATCCCTCCCTCAGTAAGAGTAGTTCCTTATTCCATTTAACCCTGAAGCCTAAGAGCCCAGTCATGCCCCTCGGGCACTACTGCGTGTGAAGCTGCCTCACTTAGCATTGTTTCCATTAATTACACATAAGAGTCCTTTATAAATTGAAAATAACATTGAAAAACACCTGGAGGGCAAAGCAAATTATTCAAATATAAGAGAGGGATGCACTGTACAGGGAACTGTACTCATTATATTGTAATAGCTTATGATGGAACAAAAAACATTAAAAAGTGTATATTTATGTGTACTTTTATAACGGAATCATTTTGCTGTTCACTGGAAACTAGCACAACTTTGCAAATCAACTATATTTCAATGAAAAAAATGAGAGAGAAAGATAGGTAGAGAAATAAAACATAATTCTGACTTTCTTTGTATGATTAAGATTTTAGCAATCAAATTGAGAGCATATTAAAAGTTCTAAATTAGATTTTTTTTTTTTTTTTTAGCCCAGAACTTCAGAAACCAAGTTGGTTCTACCAAACAATAGTGAGAAGCAACAAGCAGATGACAACCATCCTGAACTCACTTCCTGGCATATTTAGAATTGGGAGTGATGCTAATTCTGCCTCACAATAATGCCATCACTGTACAGAAAACCCCTTAACTCCTGGAAAAGTAATGACAACCCACTTCACTATTCTTGCCTGGAGAATGCCAGGGACAGAGGAGCCTGATGGGCTACAGTACATGGGGTCGCAAAGAGTCAGACACAGCTAAGTGACTACACACACGGACAACTGCTCAGAGAAATGAATTTAAAAGTCTTACTTATGCACTGAGAAGACTGAATCTACACTGAGAAGATTCATGAGGGAGTCCTGGGGTCCTGCAACACTAGGTCAGCATAAACCAAAAGAAGTTGCTATAACCTTTCAGGAGAAACCAGATCTGCTCAGCTACAATTGATTTCTTTGTGAGGAAGTCCTTGAGTTGATGCTTATCATCCAGTCTGATAGTGTGAGTCAGCCTTTGCTAAAAGTAAGTATTCAACTAGGTCTACAGCCCAGGGCTGCTGCTTATATCAATGCTCCCCTGTCAGTGCTGGAAATTTAGGTCTATGACGTTCTGTCATGCGTTAAACATTACTGTATCAGTCACTTCTGAACATGACTTGTTCAATTCTACTTCAGCAATAGAATATCCCTTTATTATTGTTAATTATTATTCCTATCATCTGAGAACTTGGAATTATTTTCCTTTTAGTAAGAATGAGGCTTTATTGATGACACTTAAAACTCATGTCATATGTCTTTCCTCTATGCTGACTTTACCCTATTTTAAAATCAATGTTTAACATTTGCCCTAACCGTTAAATATAGTGCAGTAAGTATCATATCATTGTAAACATGTGAAAATATGGTTTGCAAGCTTTTCTTTTTTCTTGGCTTATTAAACATCTGTTAAGTGCCAGTCACAGGTGAGGCAAAATTGTAAGCAAGTAGAAGAGGGAGACAGGATGAGATCGTTAAATGGCATCACTGATTCAATGGACATATATTGCAAACTGCAATATGGTGAAGGACAGGGAGGCCTGGCATGCCACAGTCCATGAGGTCACAAAGAGTCAGACATGACCTGGGACTGAACAACCACACAAACAGCAGCAGCAGCAGCGTATCTGTATGGTGTCCTTCCAGGCAGAAAATCTTCCTTGTGTTAGTAAGGATGAGGCTGAATGCTGCCTGTTCACTTACCTGTACACAAGGTAAGTAGGGGCCATGGATGTGGTACTGCTTTCCAGGGAATGATGACAATAGAAACAAAGGGCACCACCCGACGTGATCTGCTGTGACCCTGGCCCACTGGAAGGGCCCCCTGGACACCTAAAGACCTTACAACAGGGAGGGTGGGGATAAAACAGACAGAAATGTCGGTAGAACCCAGATGCTGCAACGTCACATGGCAGTAACCTGGGCCTTCATTTTAGAAACAAAACAATATGTGTGTAAAAGATTCTCATAAGTGGGGACACTACTATCCATTTAACAGTTGAAGAGATCATTGTGTCTCTTCACAGTGGAGGTCAGGAGGATTGTCAAGGAGATCAATGAACAGGACACGGCCAACATCTGGGTCAAGATATGATAGGGACAGAATAAAAAGACAGAACAGATGATTAAATAGTTTAATCCCACTAGGGGATTTTAAGGTGAAAAATATAGGAGACACTTATAAGTTAATGATCACTTAAAAAAGCAGGTTTGCTTAACCATAAAACCAAACAGGCTTGTTTAACAACAAAACTATGCAGCAGAAGCCCAAGACTTGCCTCAAGATAAAACAATGGTGGCATGAAACCCATATCTTGCCCAGTATGCTCAGTAAGTTAGTGAGCCCTAGGATATGCTCTCTGCACAAAAAAACAATAATTTTTGGAGCTAGCTTGATCATTGAGGGACAAGAAAACTCCCCTGATCAACCTGGAGATGCTGATGATGGAAGCATGATGTCTACTCAAGAAAGACAAAGAATGCCTTATCCCTCTCTCCGCTTTTCCTTTGATTGTAAAGCTGTAGCCAGTAAGTTCTCGGGGTGCTGCAGCCCCTCACCTGCCCACATGTAAGCCTCACAAGTGTTCTATTCTAATAAATCACTTATCTACCACTTTGCCTCTCGCTGAATTATTTCTGTGATGAGACGTGAAGAACTGTGGTATTGGAGCTCTTCAGAGCCCCCAAAATGGCACCTGGCTTTTCAAACAGACTTTTGGAGACAGAAGGTGCCAGAAGGGANTTCTATTCTAATAAATCACTTATCTACCACTTTGCCTCTCGCTGAATTATTTCTGTGATGAGACGTGAAGAACTGTGGTATTGGAGCTCTTCAGAGCCCCCAAAATGGCACCTGGCTTTTCAAACAGACTTTTGGAGACAGAAGGTGCCAGAAGGGAGGCATAGACAAGGGCCTCCCTAGGAGGGAAACGATCGGATTAGGTAACAGATGAACGGAGGGTATCGAGGGAGAGGAATGTCACAGTGATGCTTAGCTTTTCTGGCTTGTGTCACTGAATCAGACACAGGTCTGGGTGTGTTGTGATAGCTGCAGGGATTTGGTATAGATGAGATGTGGGTAGTCAGGAAGAGAGAAATGTCATGGTGATCCTTAGATTCTCAGGTTGTATCATGAATAGAACACAGATCTGAGTGTGTTGTGTTAGCTGCAGACATGATTAAATCGGAGGGTGATTCTGAAACAGATGGAGTTCACCTCCCCCCCTCCTCTCTTCCTCCCCACCTGTCTCCCCAGGGCCTCCTTCATGTTGCAGGACCTCCAGGTGGAACACTGTTATTTCAGGTAGGTTTCAAAGTGAGTGAGCTACTTCTCTAATTTCTCTCTAAGACTTGAATTCCTCACGATAAAACACCACCCTTGTCCACAAAACTGGGTCAGCAATGAAGACACAAGACACAAGAAAGGCA
>SJYA01012798.1:0-11453 GCA_006410615.1 Neotragus moschatus
TCTGCCGCCCTTTATGCGCTATTCAGGGGCCGACACGCCCGTGTGCTGCAGGAATGCAGGAAGGAGCGGAACACAAGCAGACGTGCAGTGGAAAGGGCTCTGGATCTGATCTGAGAGCACCAGCTTCCAGTCCCAGCCCCGACATCTGCGAGTGGTAGAAGCTGTCCCTAAACTTCCGCTGGCTTCAGTTGTGAGAGAGGAAGTTCTGCCAAGACTCGCGCTGAGGCCCCTTCCGGCATCCGCCTTCTGCGACTACAGCCCCTACAGCGGGAGAGGGGTTTCTGCTGTAAATGCCAGAAGGTGAGTCCAAAACAAAAGGCAGGCTCTCCCCTGAAACAAGGAGCCAGACGCTCTGATGACAAGTATTCCAGCTAGAAAACAGTTCTTTACCCCAAGAATGTTAAGCCCCCGGCATGTTAACTAGCAGAAACTTCTGGTATTTCATTGACTACAGACGACTGGATTGCTTGAAGTTCTCGCTAGGATGCCCAACAATCACTCAGTAAGTGAGTAGTTACTGACATTGGTCAGTGGTCTCCAGAGAGGAGGGCATGAAATGTATTCTACCCTCAAGAAGCTAAAGCACAGTGGGGAAAATACAACTAAACAGTGCTTAAGAAACGGTATAAAATGGAAAGGCTTCAGAAAAGGAGCTAAGAGCAGCATCAGAGTGAAGAAGGGACGGCTGGATGCTGAGCGGCTTGACTCCGGGGCCGTCGGGGAAGCGCCATCAGACGGCGGTGACCCTGGAGAGGAGCTATGGGCGCGGTGAGGTGGACCTCGGCTGGCTCTGGGCTGGGGACCTGCCGCAGGTCAGCTCACGGCCCATGGAGGGTAACAGCGGGGGCCGATGTCAGAGACGTCTGCACCGCTCCAAGAACCCCCTGGTTAAGGTGGTGGCCTTCACAGAGAGCAGAATGATCACACTGCTCTGCTGAAACAAAGATGTTCACGAGTTAACTAGCTTCTTGGAGACAATGATTCTTTTTAGTCAAAGAATCACAGGTCCTCAAGCTGGACAGGGCGTTAGAGGGGATCAGCCGGTGAGAAGTGCGGAGCGCAGGCGAGTGCAGCGCTGGTAGCAGGGTGAGGGCGAGCCCCAGGCCAACGGGGGCCAAGAGTGCGTCAGGGGGCCAAGAGTGCATCAAGGTGCCAGGGGTGCCTCTGCCCTGAGAGCTCTCAGGGAAGCATCCCAGGGGAGGGCGAGCACTGGGGGCAGAGCAGTGATGAGCGCGCCCCGTCAGACAGAGAAGGGGCAGCAACCTGCAGCGCCAGCGGAGGAACCAGGCATCAAGGCGGGAGAACTACCGGGGGCAACGCGAGGACCACAGAAGGGGCAGCATAGCGCCCCGGGGAGGCCGAAGTGGGAAATGAGCCTGGGGCTTTTCAGGGCAGAAGAAAAAAGCGGCCTGGTGGGCGGTGGAAGCGAAAATCAGCTCGGGGAGGCCCGGAGACAGCGGGCCTGATCCTCCGTCCTGTGTGTGTGTTCCGGAGCAAAAAGGAGCACAGGAGAAGAGAGCTCAGAGGCACAGACCCTATGAAGGACGCAGAGAGGTATGGGGCCGGGGCAGAGCGGTGAAGAGGAGCCTGGAGCCGGTGGGGGTGAGCGGCAGCCAGAGCTCCTTGGTAAGGGCAATGCCCCCGGGCGCAGGGGGACTGCTCGATCGCGCGGGCAGCTCCTCTCTGCAGCTGGACAGGAGGACAGGCGACATTCACATACACAGCCAGGGACGGCGAGGTGCCTACGAGGCTTCACGTCGAAGTCAGGCTCTGGGATTGGAAAAAGGAACGCAAGGGATGATCTAACCCAACAAAAGGAGCGCGGAGTTGCGGGGAAACGTCTACCCAAGGCGACAGGGAGCCAGCCACCACCTCGGGCAGGGCAAGGTGTACCCAAGGCGACAGGGAGCCAGCCACCACCTCGGGCGGGGCCAGGTCTACCCAAGGCGACAGGGAGCCAGCCACCACCTCGGGCGGGGCCAGGTCTACCCAAGGCGACAGGGAGCCAGCCACCACCTCGGGCGGGGCCAGGTCTACCCAAGGCGACAGGGAGCCAGCCACCACCTCGGGCGGGGCCAGGTCTACCCAAGGCGACAGGGAGCCAGCCACCACCTCGGGCGGGGCCAGGTCTACCCAAGGCGACAGGGAGCCAGCCACCACCTCGGGCGGGGCCAGGTCTACCCAAGGCGACAGGGAGCCAGCCACCACCTCGGGCGGGGCCAGGTCTACCCAAGGCGACAGGGAGCCAGCCACCACCTCGGGCGGGGCCAGGTCTACCCAAGGCGACAGGGAGCCAGCCACCACCTCGGGCGGGGCCAGGTCTACCCAAGGCGACAGGGAGCCAGCCACCACCTCGGGCGGGGCCAGGTCTACCCAAGGCGACAGGGAGCCAGCCACCACCTCGGGCGGGGCCAGGTCTACCCAAGGCGACAGGGAGCCAGCCACCACCTCGGGCGGGGCCAGGTCTACCCAAGGCGACAGGGAGCCAGCCACCACCTCGGGCGGGGCCAGGTCTACCCAAGGCGACAGGGAGCCAGCCACCACCTCGGGCGGGGCCAGGTCTACCCAAGGCGACAGGGAGCCAGCCACCACCTCGGGCGGGGCCAGGTCTACCCAAGGCGACAGGGAGCCAGCCACCACCTCGGGCGGGGCCAGGTCTACCCAAGGCGACAGGGAGCCAGCCACCACCTCGGGCGGGGCCAGGTCTACCCAAGGCGACAGGGAGCCAGCCACCACCTCGGGCGGGGCCAGGTCTACCCAAGGCTACAGGGAGCCAGCCACCACCTCGGGCGGGGCCAGGTCTACCCAAGGCTACAGGGAACCAGCCACCAGCTCCGGCAGCTCCCAAACCCTGTTTCACCATCGCTCCTGATGCAGGCATGTGTCCTCGACAGTATTAAATACTTACCCCAAACAAACTTCCACCTTAGTTAGAGATAACAGGTGTGCCACAGAGTAAGACAAAAAGGAATCCATGACTTTAAAAGTGGAAATCTTGCAAAATTACCTACAGTGACTTTACTTTTCATACAAAAAGAGTTTGGCATCACTGCTTCAGGCCATGAACTATTTTTTTCCATCTTTATAATCATCAGATCAGGAATTTAGCTCAATCATTCCTAATGTCACTGATTTCGAGTACCTGCCAATGATGCTAAAGAAAATAATGACTTAATTTCTCAGCTAAATTTCGGGCAGTACATTGCGGGCGAAATTACTTTTTGTTCCTTTTGCTTCTATTTACAATTTGGTTTATTACAGTTTTATTTTCAACATCGCACCCACATTGCCTGTGCACAAAGCCCAGATATGAGAAATAAAGCAGAGTATAGAAGCTGTATTGATGTGACATTTCTATAAACACTGCTTTAAAATCCAGCTTCATAATAACCTACAATTAATGGTTTATTGCTCCTTTTCAAAGCTTGGCTTCTAGTTAAAATTTTATGGTAGCTAGGCATTTAAGGAAGGGATAACTAACGGAACTTCTCAAGAAATATAAGTCCACTGAATGAAATTATAGTTTAATACTGTATAATTAATGGATATTTTAAAGTTCACCAGGTACCTTAAATGAACATGAAGAACCAACTCAAAATTTAAATATTTGCACTAATCTTTTTAACTTTACATGACACTCGTGACCCATCATAAATAACAAAGATACTTCTGAGTCTACTATGAAAAATACAATGATGCAGATATTCTAAGCTTATTATGTTGTATAGGAACTCCTACAGAGTTTTCAAAAGTCTGCACTGATAAATTCCTTTCTCAGACAAGTTAAGTATCCACCTTGAAATTATCTGACTCACAGAAGATAAACATCCATGAAATTAGCACTAGTTCATTGAATAAGAAATTATCAAACTGTTAATGGTGGCCATCTTCCCTGGTGGCTCAGATGGTAAAGAATCCGCCTGAATGCAGGAGACTCAGCTTCAATCCCTGGGTTGGGAAGAGCCCCTGAGAAAGGAAATGGCAACCCACTCCATTAATTTAAATTGTTATTGGAGAAGGAAATGGCAGTCCACTCTAGGACTATTGCCTGGAAAATCCCATGGACAGAGGAGCCTGGTAGGCTACAGCCCATGGGGTCGAAAAGAGTCAGACATGACTGAGTGACTTCACTTTCAAATTGTTATACATGGTGGCAGATAGTTGTAGATGACTTACTATGATAATCACTCTGCAATGTATATGAAGACTGAGTCATTACACTGTACATCTGAAACTAACATGTCATATGCCAATTATATCTCAATTTTTAAAATCAAAATATTAAATTACTGAATTGTAATTATGTGACTTGTAGCAAATGAAGTATCATACTACCCATTAAAAATAATTACGTGAATGCTGGATACATGTGAAAAAAGAGTCTGAGGTCAAGCTCTTCCAGGGCAGTCATCCTATTTTACATGCTTACCACAGTGCTGGAACACCACCAAACACAGAAAGGAGATGCAGAAGTATCTGATGACAGTGACAGCGTTTCTTTTTTTACCTTTTAAAATTTCTTTTTATCACAATTTGCTGAGGACTCCCCTGGTGGTACAGGAGATAAGAATGCACTAGCCAGAACGGGGCACGGATTTGCCCCTGGCCTGGGAAGACCCCACGTGCTGCCGAGCAACGGAGCCCAGGCGCCACGACTACTGAGGTCCACGTGCCTGCAGCCTGCGTACACGGCAAGAGGAGACTCCGCAGTGAGCAGCCCTCTCACTGCACCTGGAGGGTACCTCCCCTTGCTCGCTGCAATCAGAGAAAGCCAGCAAGCAGCAACCAAAAGAAAAATAAACCAAAATTCATTAAGTTAAAAATTTACTTAAAGTAACTCGTGTTTATTGTAAGATTATAATCCAAAATTACAGTAATACACAAAGTCACCCAGGTTCTACCCTTGGCTCACAGGTAAGGTAACTACTTCATATGTATTTCTTGAAAAATATTTTGATGCTTGCAAATATGTGTGTGTGTAAATGTGCACATATACATCCCATTCTACAAACATGCGGTTCTACTATACGTAGTGTTTTCCAACTTCTTTCATTCACTTAAAAATGCATCTTTGACGGTTTTTTATGTCATTATCCTTAAAGTTCCCCTCTCTTTTTTGAGGCTTGTATAGCATGCCTTTGCTTGGATAAAACACAATCTATTTGGCCAGTTGGGCTTCCCAGGTAGCGCTAGTGGTAAAGAATCCACCTGCCAGTGCAGGAGACATAACAGACTCGGGTTCAATCCCTGGGTCGGAAAGATCCCCTGGAGGAGGGCATGGGAACCCACTCCAGTGGGTTCTTGCCTGGAGAATCCCATGGACAGAGGAACCTGGCAGGCCACAGCCTCTCGGGTCAAAAAGAGTTGGACAGGAAGTGACGTAGCACGCAGGTACATACCAATGGCTATTAGGGCATCTTTCTTCAGATTTCTCAGTTATAATCGGTTAGCTCTTTTTGTACTTTTATAAAAGCTGCTGCAGAGCTAATTCATAGCAGAGAGCTCTCTGAGTCAAGGACTGTAAGTGCGCAGGATGTTAACAGATGCTGTTGAACTGACCGTCACAAGTTGCCTACCACTGCACCCAACGGCAGATCGGGACACCTATCCCCGCCTGCAGTCACCAACACAAAAGGCATCAGTCTTTTCTACTCAGTCCACTTGATACCATTTTAAACTTCACTGAGTATATTTTAGATTAAATCCGCCATAATCATTTAAAGCACTTCTGTCTTTATAACTAGGCATTTCACTACTAACTTTTGGCACTCACCTGATCCCGGGTTACATACGTGCTAGACAAAAGTAATCACGTGACAAAAGATACTTCCAAAGGTGCATATCTTATTATTACATAAATCATCACTGGAAAAATTTTGAGAAAACAGTCAAATATAAAGAATAAAATGAAATTATATCATCATTTAAGAGACAATGTTTTTATTCTAGGTAGATATTTAATGCACCTGTATTGTTTTTCTCAAAAGGTGATCATAATATATACTATTTTATATGCTGCTTTATTAAACTAACAGGAAGAGTAACCCCATAATCTTAAAATTTTTTCCACTACCTCTTTTTTAGGGTTAATTTATTGATCCTTAATTGGAGCATAATCACTTTACAGTATTATGCTGGCCTCCGCCGTACATCAACATGAATCCGCCATGGCATACATATGTCCCTTCCTTCTTTATTAAATTAAACTGATTTCTACTTTTTATTGGAGTAACATGATTACAGTGCTGTATGGACTGCAGGTGCACAGAACCTTTTTCAGTCACACATATACATGTATCTATTCATCTTTGGACTCTTTTCCCAAGTAGGTTATTACAGACTGTCGATAGACTTCCCTTGGCATACAGAGGGTCCTCCTGATTATCTACTTAACAGTCTTTTAAAGAATATGATTTTAAAAGCCCACATAATAGGTCTTAAATTATTTAACAGTTACCACTGGATTTTTATTTCTGATTTTTCATTACTATAAGTTATGTACAAAAACTTACTGGACTACCCCTCTGAGTATCTGTGAGGTTAGAGCAATTCCTGAGAGAGCTGGAACAGATTCTTTCTCTTAAGATGATGAACACTGTCTCTGTGCCATTAAATACTCCTTCGGTGGTCTTCGTGTGGAGACCCAGCCCCATCCAGGTAGGCGATGACTCACTTCCTTAGCATAAGGCAGGCACCACGGCTGGGCTGAAATTCTTGTTTATAAATGTGTCCATTTTTATCTTTGCAAAATTGTTCATAACTTTGAATACCAGTATATTTGATTCACACAGCAGTAATCATGGAAAGACTTTTACCATCGTTTTCTCAGAAACCGTCAATCAAGGACAGAAAACTAGGGACAAGAGCATCTGAGTAAACACAAGTGTTGGTCTTTATTATCTTCACAGAAATGCTTCTGAACTAGACCACAAAGGAGCACTCAAAACCACTCTCAACTCAGAAAGCATCCAGGCCAAATAATCTGACAGAATTTGTATAACCAAAAGAATGCTACACATGTACAAATTCTAAAACACACTTGCAAACAGCTTTCAGGTTAGAGGGGAAAAGTCAAAACAGAACTGCTTAAAAATGAACCATAAAACCATCAAGCTGCTGGAAAAGTAACACTTAGGAAAATTTTGTCTTAACTCCCTGTTTAGAAAATAAGGATAATAAGTGGCCAAAATAGGCAGGTGAAAAGATGCTCCACACTGCTAATTATTAGAGAAATGCAAAACAAAACTCCAGTGAGGCACCACCTCCCGCTAGTCAGAATGGCATCGTCCCAAAGTCTACAAACAATAAATACTGGCGAGGGTATGGAGAAAAGGGGACCTTCCTACACCGCTGGTAGGAACGTAAACTGGTGCAGTGAGTATAGAGGCTAGTATGGAGGTTCCCTAAAAAATGAAAACAGAGCTACCATGTGATCCTGCAATCCCACTCCTGGGCATATATCCAGAGAAAGCTCTACTTCAAAACACACGCTTATAGCAGCACTATTTACAGTGTCTAGGATGTGGAAGCAACCTAAATGTCCATCCACAGATGAATGGATAAGAGGATAAAGAAGACATGACACACACACAAAGGAATACTAGCTGGCCGTAACGAAGAGTGAGATGCTGCCGTGTGCAGCACCGTGGACGGACCTGGAGACTCACACTGAGTGAAGGAGGCCGGACAGAGAGACACAGACGCTGCGTGACGCCTCTCAGACGTGGAACCTACAAAACAGTGCAGGTGAGCTTTCATATAAGAGAGAAACGAGCCCACAGACACAGGAAACAAACTGACAGGCAACCAAACAGGAAAGGCGGGCAGGACAAATCAGGAGCATGGGGTTAACAGAGACACACTACTACACACGAAACAGCTGACAGTGAGAATTCACTGTGCAACACAGGGAACTCTATTCAGTATCCTGTGATAAACTCAAATAAAAAATCTGAAAAGGGCATATATATATACATCAAACTTTAAAAATATATATGTACCATTTTGCTGTATACCAGAAACTAACACAATGCCGTACATAAACTATATTTCAACAAAGAAGTAAGTGGCTTAAATTTTCAATTCAAAAAACTAGAAAAAGAGAAACAAAATAAACATAGGAAAGGGCAGTTAATAAAGATAACAGAGATGAAGAATGAGAAATGAAATTTCAAAGAAAATAAAAAATAGTAGAACTGATCAATAAGCCCAAAACTTGCTAATTTTCAAGGTCAAATGAAACAAATCTTTGTCAAAATGAGTTTTAAAAAGAAAAAGAATATAACTATTATGCTGCTGCTGCTGCTGCTAAGTCACTTCAGTCATGTCCGACTCTGTGCGACCCCACAGACGGCAGCCCACCAGGCTCCGCCATCCCTGGGAGGAGATCAAACCAGTCAACCCAAAAGGAATCAACCCTGACTATTTATTCAGCTGAGGCTGAAGCTCCAATACTTTGGCCACCTGATGTGAAGAGCCAACTCAGTGGGAAAGACTCTGATGCTGGGAAAGATTGGGTGCAGGAGGAGAAGGGGACGACAGAGGACGAGATGGTTGGATGGCATCACTTAACAGACAGGAGTCTGAGCAAGCTCTGGGAGACAGCGAAGGACAGGGGAGCCTGGCGTGCTGCAGTCCGTGGGGTGGCAAACAGTTGGACATGACTTAGTGACTGAACAACAGCAACATAATATTATTTTTTAAATCCAGAAAAATGTAATCAATTTAATATGAATAAATTAGAAATAAATGAAAATAACAATTTTCCAAGAAAATATAATTATTACAATTAGCTCAGAAAGAAGAAAGCCATTGAGATCAATATTGTAGAAAAAAATCAAAAAGGTAGTCGAAGATCCAGACTTTGAAAAGGAACCGAGCTCAGGTCATTTTAGGTGAATTATACCAAACTTTCAAATAATAGGTAAATTCTATGTTATATAAACTATTCAGAAACTTAAGGGAAAAACAGAAGGCCACTCAGCTTCCTCTCTGAATCTAGCAGAAAGTTTCTTAGATTCAGGATTCTTGACACTTTGGACAGGATCATTAATTGCGGGGAGAGAGAGGGGTTCCTCCTTGTACTGAGTGGGTTAACATGACCCTGATACTCAAGCCAGACAATAAAAACCCAGAACAAAAACAACAGATCGTTCACAGTTATAAACAAAGGTTCAAAAGCCCTAAATAAAATACTGGTTAGTCAATTTATCAAGAACAGGCAGAATTTATTTCAGAAATACAATGGTGGTTTTGTAAGAGAAAATTCTATGACGATAATTACTATATTAATAAAATACAAGAGAAAAATCACAAGATTTGTTAATTATTACAGAGAAAAGATTTGATAAAATGCAAAACACATTCATGGTAAGACTCTTAACAAACCAGAAATAGAAATTTTCCTTAACTTGAAAAAAGGAATTTACAAAAAAACCAATGGTAAACTTTCTATTTAATGATGAAATGCTGGAAGCATCCCAGTTGAAGAGTATGCCTTGTACCAGCCAAAGCAGTATCTCGGGAAAAGGAACAATATATACAGTTGTTATTGTCTACCTGCCACGTCGCGTCTGACTCTTTGTGACCCCATGAACTACAGCACACCAGGCTCCTCTGTCCGTGGGATTCCCAGGCAACAGTACTGGAACGGGTTGCCATGTCCTTCTCCAGGTGGTCTTCCTTACCTGGGAACTGAACCTGTGTCTTCTGTATTAGCAAGCAGATTCTCTACCAGCGAGCCACCTGGGAGCCCCCATGTAAGATATACACCAGTGAAAAAAGACACACAACAGTCTTTATCTGCAGATTTTTTTAATGTCTGTATGGAGAGCCAAGAGAACCAACCAGCAAACTATGAGATCTATAAAGATGCCAGCCAGCAAGGACGCCAAATACAAGATCAAAAATAGAAATTATTATCTTTTGTGTACATTAGCAACGATCAATTAGAAAGTCTTAGAAATAAGCCCATTTGAAAATGCCTGACATACAAGACTGTTGCGAAGAAAATAAAACTTTACTAAAGGATATAGAGAATTAAAACAGAGACGTAGCTTGTCCCTGGGTGGGAAGACTCAATAGTGCAGAGACTTTGAAAGTCAAAGTGAGAGTCTCTCAGTCACGTCCAACTCTTTGTGACATAAAGTCCATGGGATTTTCCAGGCCAGAACACTGGAGGGGGTAGCCGTTCCTCTCTCCAGCGGATCTTCCCAACCCAGGGATTGAACCCAGGTCTCCCACATTGCAGGCGGACTCCTTACCAGCTGAGCCACCAGGGAAACCCATAGAGACTTTGACTTTCCCCAAAATTATTTATAAATTTAATAAAATCCTTAAAAAATACCAAATGGAATTTACAAGAAATCTCGCATGCTGATATAAATGATTAAAGCAAATGAATAAACACACAAGATAGTTGAGGCAATCTTTCTTTTTTTAACATTAAAAAAATATGGACTGCTTTGCAGATTTGCATGTCAGCTTTGCTCAGGGACCATGCTAATCTCTGTATCATTCCAATTTTAGAATATGTGCTACCAAAGCAAGCACAAGGCAATCTTAAAAAGAAAGAACACGGCTTACCCTGCTACTATACACATACACACACACACACACACACACACACAACCCCATTGTGAATACACAGTGATTAAAACAGCACGATCCTGGTGCAGGAACTGATGACCAGATTCACAGACAAGAACATACACTTGAGAGACAATCTGATGAATGCAAGGGAATTCAAAATATAATCAAAGTGGCATTCTAAATCATGGGAAGAGGATTAACTACTCAGCAAACAGTGCTGTGATACCTGGTTTTCCATTTGCAGAAAGCACAAAATAAAAAATAATAAAGCTTCTTCTTAACACAAGTCACACACACACACACACACAAATCCCAGAGTAATTAAAGACTTGACCCTAAACATATCAGGAGGATCAACTAGACAATTTGGGGGGTCCAGTGCAAAACAAAAGTGCAAGGCTTTCAAAGATGGCAACAGCTGAGAATCAGAGTGATGCGCCCTCTGGAATGTGCAGCCTTGTGTAACCGGCTGCTTTCGCTTAACATAGAATGTTTTCAGTGTTCATCTGCATGCAGCATGTACTCCGTGTCTCCTTTACTGGTGACAACACTCCATGGTGTGGATGGACCCACTTTGTTTATCCATTCACCAACTAATGAATATTTGGGCTGTTTTCACGTTTGAGTATTATGATAACACTGCTATGAACACTCATGTATGAGTCAAAATGCTTTTTTAAAAATAATAAAGAATATTTTATTTATTTACTTTTTTTCTTCTTTTCTTTTTGTGTCTCGCTGCATGACACGCAGGATCTTAGTTCCCCAAACAGGGGCTGAACCTGTGCAGCCTATATTGGGAGCATTGAGTCTTAACCACTGGACAGCCAGGGAAGGCCCCAAATGCTTCCAATTTTATAAAA
>SJYA01012799.1:0-11508 GCA_006410615.1 Neotragus moschatus
TGCTATCTAGGTTGGTCATAACTTTTCTTCCAAGGAGTAAGCATCTTTTAATTTCGTGGCTGCAGTCACTATCTGCAATGACCATCTATAAGAATTCCATAAAGATTTTTTTTTTAATAATTAGTTGAACAAATGTGTAATTCATGCAAAGAATACAATAAATTCTGACCTCCAGGTCAAATATTCAATCAAGAACAATGAAAAGGGTGGTCCTAAGATGGTGGAGGAATAAAAAAGGGAGACCACTTTTTCCCCACAAATTCATCAAAAGAGTATTTGAATGCTGAGCAATTTCCACAAAACAACTTCTGAAAGCTGGCAGAGGACATCAGGTACCCGGAAAGGCAGCCCATGCAATTTGAAAGGAGGTAGGACAAAATATAAAAGACAAAAAGAGAGACAAAAGAGTTAGGGACAGAGACTCGTCCTGAGGAGGAAATCGTGAAGGAGGAGAAGTTTCCAAACAGAAGCAGATCCTCTCACCAGCGAATCTG
The DNA here is from genome assembly GCA_006410615.1 of Neotragus moschatus. Lineage (NCBI taxonomy): Eukaryota > Metazoa > Chordata > Mammalia > Artiodactyla > Bovidae > Neotragus > Neotragus moschatus. Next base: position 495 of record SJYA01012799.1, read on the forward strand.
TGGGGAATTTTCAAATCTCAGAGGGCAACATAACCAGAAGAAAAGAAAACACACACACACACACACACACACACACACACACACACACACACACACACAGAATACAGGCCTAACTGCAACTGCCAGCAGAGAAGTAGACCAGATGCTAATGTCCAGCACCAGCAACCAGGGGCTGGACAGGGAGGCGTGGGTGGCATGCTTAGGGTAAGGACTAGACTTGAATGCTTTGAGGACAATCTGAGGGAGCTAATGTGAGATAGCATCCCAAACTGTGGGAGAGACCAAAAAAAGACAGAGAGAGCTTTCACACAGAAAGTTCTAACCTAAGGCACAGCCTGGCCTGCTCATAGAACAAAGGACTGAGCGAATACCAGAGGAGAGCTAGCCTGTTGCAGACCAGCCCCTCCCTCTGCTGGAGGCAGAGAGGGAGGCGGGCGACAGCCAGAGCCAGAAGTCAAGGGGCAGACTCGACCCCAGAAATGGCATCCACCACCAAACTGTGAGCAGGCTCCCAGTTGCTAACCAAGACTTCCTAGGATCCTGGACAGTTGACATCTGCCAGGAGGGTCTCAGTCAGAGATCAGCTCCCCAGAGGAGACACACAGCATACCTGAAATAGTGCTCTCACAGCATACCCAGGAAACCAAGCGGCTGGGACTGGGGAGTTGATTAAGACACACAGCACACCTGGGACAGTGTGCTCGCCAAGCACCAGGTTGCCTGAGCTTCTCAGACCTGGGAAGGTCACAAAAGGTATGCTCAACTAAGTCTGTGCCTTTGTGGAGTACCCAAGAACCTGAACCTGAACAGCTTAGACCTGGGAATTACATGAAATGCAAGGCCTGCTTTGGACAGCATCCCTGCAGAGCAACCTGGAGCCTGAGCAGTGTAGACTGGGAAAGCACATGCCAGTGTGAGTTGGGGCAAACCCAGTGTGGTCCATACACTGTGAGCACTCCTCACACACACACCAGTGATATTTGTTTTCAGTATTCCTCCCTCCCCACAACACAGCTGAAAAAGTAAGCCAAAATAAATGACCACCTTTGCCCCCTTTTGTCAGGGCAGAAATTAGACACTGAGGAGACTTGCAAACAGAGGAAGCCAAAATAAACAAAGAAGACAGAACCTCTCTGGAAGTGCAACAGGTTAAAACCCTGTAGTAAACAATGACTAAGCATTAGATGGGGCCTATACTTGGAGAAGTATAAGCTAGAACAAGGAGCTATCTGAAACTGAACTGATCCCACACAGCCCTAAACAACTCCAGAGAAATTCCCAGGTATATTTTTATTACTATCATTTTTATTTATTTTTAAGTTCTTTATTACTCCTTTGATTTTCATTTTTATAACCTACCATGAAAACAAAGATCCTGTTTTTAATGCAAATTTCATATATATATTTTATGATTGATTTTGTTTTGTATTTTTAATATGGTATTTTTGAGAGTCTAACCTCTATATATTTTTAATCTTTGCTTTTTGGTATCTGTTATCAATTTTGTACCTTTAAGAATCTAATCTTCAGTACCCATTTTTACTTAAGGGTGTGATTACTGGCTTAATTTCCTTCTCCTCTTTTGACCCTCCTTTTTCTCCCCCAGGTCACCTCTATCTCTTCATTCCTCTTTCTCTTCTTAACTCTGTGATTCTCTCTGGTGTTCTGGGCTGTGGAGAACATGTAGGGAGCTGATTACTGACTAGATTGGTCTCACCTCTTTTGATTACCCCTCTTCTCCTCCTGGTCACCTCTATCTCGCACCTCCCTCTTCTCTTCTCCATGTAACTCTGTGGACCTCTCTGGGTGTCCCTCACTGTGGAGAATATTTTCAGTATGAACCTAGATGTTTTATAATCAGTGCAGCATGGATGGAGAAATCTTGAAGCTACTGTAAGAATAAGACTGAAAGCCAGAGGCAGGAAGCTTAAAACCAAAACTTGAAAACACCAGAAAACTCCTGACTCCAGGGAACATTAACTGACAAGAGTTCATCCAAAAGCTTCTATACCTACAACTGAAACCAAGCTCCACCCAAGAGCCAACAAGTTCCAGAGTAAGACATACCATGCTAATTCTTGAACAATGCAAGAACACAATGCTGAGCACTAAAATTCAGGCTGCCCCAAATCACACCAAACCCATAGACAGCCCAAAACTCACTAATCTACACTTCATTGCACTCCAGAGAGAAGAGACTTAGCTCCACCCACAAGAATACAGACTCAAGCTTCCCTAACCAGGGAACCTTGACAAGCCACTTGTCCAACCACACCAATAGGGAGCAATCTCCACAATAAAGAGGAACCAAAAATTTCCAGCTTACAGAAAGGCCACCCCAAACTCAAAATACTAAACAAAATGAAAATGCAAAGAAATATTCAACACACAAAGGAACATGATAAATGCCCACCAAACCAAACAAAAGAGGAGATAGGGAGTCTACCTGAAAAAGAATTCAGAATAATGATACTAAAGATGACCAAAAATCTTGAAAGCAAACTGGAGTTACAGATAAACAGAATAGACAAAAGGATTGAGAATATGCAATAAATGTTTAACAAGTACATAGAAGAAATAAAAAAGAGTCAATCAATAATGAATAATGCAATAACTGAGCATAAAAGCACTCTTGAGGGAACCAACAGTAGAATAACTGAGGCAGCGGACAGGATAAGTGAGGTGGAAGATACAATGTTGGCAAAAAATGAGGCAGAAAGAAAAAAATAATTAAAGGAAATGAGGAAAGCCTCAGAGACCTCTGGGAAAATGTTAAATGCCCCAACATTCGAATCACAGGAGTCCCAGAAGAAGAAGACAAAAAGAAAGACCATGAGAAAATACTTGAGGAGATAATAGTTGAAAATTTCACTAAAATGGAGATGGAATTAGCCATCCAAGTCCAAGAAACCCAGAGAGCCCCAAACAGGAAAAACCCAAGGCAAAACACCCCAAGACACATATTAATCAAATTAACAAAAATCAAACACAAAAAACAAATATTAAAAGCAGCAAGGGAAAAGCAACAAATAACACACAAGGGGATTCCCATAAGGATAACAGCTGATCTTTCAATAGAAACTCTTGAGGCCAGAAGGGAATGGCAGGACATACTTAAAGTGATGAAAGAGAAAAACCTACCACCCAAATTACTGTGCCCAGCAAGGATCTCATTCAAATATGAAGGAGAAATCAAAAGCTTTACAGACAACCAAAAGCTGAGGGAATTCAGCACCACTAAACTACCTCTTTAACAAATGCTAAAGGAAATTCTCTAGACATAAAACACAGAAAAGATTTATAAACTCGAACCCAAAACAACAAAGTAAATGACAATGGGATCATTCTTATCAATAATTACCTTAACTGTAAATGGGTTGAATGCCCCAACCAAAAGAAAAAGACTGGCTGAATGGTTACAAAAATAAGACCCCTAAATATGCTGTCTACAAGAGACCTACCTCAAAACAAGGGACACATACAGACTGAAAGTGAACGACTGGAAAAAGATATTTCATGCAAATAGTGACCAAAAGAAAGCAAGAGTAGCAATACTCATATCAGATAAAATTGACTTTGAAATAAAGGCCGTGAAGAGACAAAGAAGGACACACCATAATGATCAAAGAATCAATCCAACAAAAAATATATAATAATTATAAATATATAGGCACCCAACATAGGAGCACCACAATATGTAAGGCAAATGTTAACAAGTATGAAAAGGGAAATTAACAGTAACACAATAACACAACTCACACATATGGATAGATCAATTAAACAGAAAATTAGCAAGGAAACACAACTTTAAATGATACAACGGACCAGTTAGACCTAATTGATACCTCTCGGACATTTCACCCCAAAACAATGAAATTCACCTATTTCTCAAGTGCACATGGAACACTCTCCAGGATAGATCACATCCTGGGTCATAAATCTACCCTTGGTAAAGTCAAAAATATTAAAATCATTTCAAGTATCTTTTCTGATCACAATGCAATAAGATTAGATGTCAACTACAGGCATAAAAAAAGCTATTAAAAACACAAACATATGAAGGCTAAACAACATGATTTTGAATAAGCAGCAAATCACAGAAGAAATAAAATATGCATAGAAATGAATGAAAATGAAAACACGACAACCGGAAACCTATGGGATTCAGTACAAGCAGTGCTAAGGGAAGGTTCATAGCAATACATGCTTACCTCAAGCAACAAGAGAAAAATAAAATAAATAACCCAACTTTACACCTAAAGCAACTAGAAAAAGAAGAAATGAAGAACCTCAGGTTTAGTAGAAGGAAAGAAATCATAAAATTAGGGAAGAAATAATTGAAAAAGAAACAAAGGAGACTACAACAAAAGTCAAGAAAACTAAAAGCTGTTTCATTGAGAGGATAAATAAAATAAACAAACCATTAGCCAGACTCATCAAGAAAAAAAAGGGAGCAGAAACAAATCAATAAAATTAAAAATAAAAATGGCAAAATCACAACAGATAACACAGAAATACAAAGGATCATAAGAGACTACTATCAGCAACTGTGTGACAATAAAATGGACAACTTGGAAGAAATGGGCAAGTCTTACAAAAGTGTAACCTTCCAAAATTGAGGTAGGAAGAAATAGAAAATCTTAACAGATCCATCACAAGCACAAAAATCAAAACTGCAATCAAAAATCTCCCAACAACAACAAAAAAAATCCTAGGACCAGATGGCTTCACAAATGAGTTCTACCAAAAATTTAGAGTTAAAACTTATCCTACTCAAACTCTTCCAGAAGATTCCAGAGGAAAGTAAACTGCCAAACTTATTCTATGAGGCCATCATCACACTAATACCTAAACCAGACAAAGATGCCACAAAAAAAGAAAACTACAGGCCAAGATCATTGATTAACATAGATGCAAAAATCCTCAACAAAATTAACAGAATCCAACAACATATTAAAAAGATACATCATGATTAAGTGGCCTTTATCCCAGGGATGCAAGGATTCTTAAATATTCACAAATCAATGTGATACACCACATAAACAAATTGAAAGGTAAAAAACCATATGATTATCTCAATAGATGCAGAGAAAGCCTTAGACAAAATTCAACATCCATTTATGATAAAAACCCTCCATAAGGCAGGAATAGAAGGAACATACCTCAACGTAATAAAAGCCATATATGATAAACCCACAACAAACGTTATCCTCAATGGTGAAAAATTGAAAACATTTCTCCTAAAGTCAGAAACAAGACAAGGATGCCCACTCTTACCACTACCATTCCACATAGTTTTGGGAATTTCAGCCACAGCAATCAGAGATGGAAAATAAATAAAAGAAATCCAGATTGGGAAGGAAGAAATAAAGCTCTTTCTGTTTACAGATGACATGATCCTCTACATAGAAAACCCTAAAGACACCACTAGAAAATTACTAGAGCTAATCAATGAATATAGTAAAGTTGCAGGGTATAAAATTAATGTATAAAAATCTCTTGTATTCTTATACACTAACAATGAGAAAACGGGAGGAGAAATTAAGGAAACAATCCCATTCACCATTGCAATGAAAAGAATAAAATACTTAGGAGTAAATCTACCTAAAGAAACAAAAGATTTATTTATATAAAACTATATAACACTGATGAAAGAAATCAAAGATGACACAAATAGATGGAGAAATAGACCATATTCATGGATTTGAAGAATCAATATAATGAAAATGAGAACACCACCCAAAGCAATCTATGGAGTCAATGCAATCCCTATCAAGCTACTTTCGGATAACTTGAACAAATAATTTCACAATTTGTATGGAAATACAAAAACCTCAAATACCCAAAGAATCCTGAGAAAGAAAAATGAAACTAGAGGAATCAACCTGCCTGACTTCAGACCATCATACAAATCGATAGTCATCAAGACAGTATGGTACCAGCACAAAGACAGAAATAAAGATCAGTGGAACAAAATAGAAAGCCCAGAGATAAATCCACACACCTATGGAAATCTTATCTTTGACAAAGGAGGCAAAAATATCCAATGGGGAAAAGACAATCTCTTTAACAACTTGTGCTGGGAAAACTAGTCAACCATTTGTAAAAGAATGAAAGAGTACTTTCTAACACAATACACAAAACAAAACTAAAAATGGATTAAAGATCTAAATATAAGACCAGAAACTATAAAACTCCTAGAGGAAAACATAGGAAAAACACTCTCTGACATAAATCACAGAAGGATCCTCTATGACCCACCTCTCAGAGTAATGGAAATAAAAGCAAAAATGAAAAAATGGGACCTAATTAAACCTAAAATGTTTTGCACAACAAAGGAAACTATAAGCAAGGTGAAAAGACAGCCTTCAGAATGGGAGAAAGTAATAGCAAATGAAGCAACTGACAAAGAATTAATCTCAAAAATAGACAAGCAGCTCATGAAGCTCAGTTCCAGGAAAATAAACAGCTGAATCAAAAAATAGGCCAAAGAACTAAACAGACATTTCTCCAAAGAAGACATACAGATGGCTAACAAACACATGAAAGGGTGTTCAACATCACTCATTATCAGAGAAATGTAAATCAAAACCACAATGAGTTACCATATCATGCTGGTTAGAATGGCTTCTATCAAAATGTCTACAAAAAAATAAATGCTGTAGAGGGTGTGTAAAAAAGGGAACCCTTTTACACTGTTGGTGGGAATGCAAACTAGTACAGCCACTATGGAGAATAGTGTAGAGATTCCTTAAAAATCTGAAAATAGAACTGCCACATGACTCATCAATCCTACTGCTGGGCATAAACACCAAGGAAAACAGAATTGAAAGAGACACATGTATCCCCAATGTTCCTCACAGCACTGTTTACAATAGTTAGGACATGGAAGCAACCTAGATGTCCACTGGCAGACAAATGGATAAGAAAGGTGTAGTATATATACACAATGGAATATTATTCAGCTATTAAAAAGACTGCATTTGCATCAATTCTAATGAGGTGGATGAAACTGTAGCTTATTATACAGAGTGAGTTAAGTCAGAAAGAAAAACACCAATACAGTATATTAATGCATATATATGGAATTTAGAAAGATGGTAATGATGACTCTATAAGCAAGACAGTAAAAGAGACACAGATATACAGAACAGACTTTTGGACTCTGGGAGAAGGCAAGGGTATGATGAATTGAGAGAATAGCGTTGAAACATGTATATTACCATATTTGAAATAAATAGCAAGTCCAGGTTCGATGCATGAGACAGGGCACTCAGGGTCAGTGAGCTGGGATGACCTTGAGGGNTAAAAGAGACACAGATATACAGAACAGACTTTTGGACTCTGGGAGAAGGCAAGGGTATGATGAATTGAGAGAATAGCGTTGAAACATGTATATTACCATATTTGAAATAAATAGCAAGTCCAGGTTCGATGCATGAGACAGGGCACTCAGGGTCAGTGAGCTGGGATGACCTTGAGGGATGGGATAGGGAAGGAGCAGGGAGGGGGGTTCAGGATAAGGGACACCCATGGCTGATTCATGTCAATGTATGGCAAAAACCATTACAATATTGTAAAGTAACTAGCCTCCATTTGAAATAAATATATAATTTTAAAAAGGAACAAGGAAATATTATGGAAACAATACATTACAAGTGTGTTTGTGCACATACAGACACAACACCTGAAAACAGGGAAAACTCTAGAATGGGCTTTGGGTGGGAGCTGTGTTTTCTCTGAGGTCATTTGCAGCATGATACATAGGAGAAAGCAGTCAAGGTCAGAGCTTGGCATGATGGAGAATCTTAGAGTCAGTGCCTGACAACTATGGATTCCTGGAGATATATATATATATATAATGTCAAGGAGAATATATGTAAACCAGCTATAACTTCCCCACCTCCTGACAAAAGGCTACGTATACAGAAAGGGCTACCTTTTCAGTAAGCAGAACAAATGGAGTGAAAACACATATAAGAGATTTCTACATCTTTTTTTCCTAAACTTAAACATTTTACTTTCACTTTCACATGGATGAGTTGGGGAGAGAATCTCAATCATGGAATTTATGTTGAGCAAATCCCAACTTGGAGTTTCTCCAGGCATATAGATGTGAACAGACAACGTTTTTACTCTAATGTGGACGGTTGTTGTTCAGTCACTCAGTCATGTTTCTGACTCCATGGACTGCCATATACCAGGTTTCTCCATCCTTCACCACCACCCAAGGTTTCCTCAAACTCATATCCATTGAGTTGATGCTATCCAATCATATTCTCTGTTGCCCTCTCCTCCTCCTAACTTCAATCTTTCCAAGCATCAAGGTTTTTTCTATGAGTTGGCTCTTTGCATCAGGTGGCCAAAATATTGGAGCTTCAGATTCAGCATCAGTCTTTCCAGTGAATACTCAGGGTTAACTAGTTTTATTTCCTTGCTGTCCAAGGGACTTTCAAGAGTTTTCTCCAGCACCAAAGTTCAAAACCATCAATTCTTCAGTGAATCCTTCCAAATACATCATTTATCAAGGAAAATAAACCATCAATAGGGAAAGATAACTAAGGACACAGCAAAATGATACCATAAATGGATGATCAAGAAACAGAAACCTAAAAATCAATGATTAATATAGATTCACCAAAAGTTTAATATTGGTTTTATCAAATGTTTTACAGTGTTCAAACAAGTTAATGCAACTGGTGATCTCAGCATGGAAATAAATTTAATTAAAAATGAAATAAGACAGTTGATAGATGGGTAAATGGAAAAAAAAAGTAAAGAATTTAAGCAAACTTAATAACACTAGTTATATTCTTAATAAATTGTAATATTGGATAGAGAGGTTTAATGGGAAATGTAAAGACATCTGAAGATAGAATTAATAAATTAGGTTATATTTCAAAAGACATTGGGCAGAATGTAGCTTGAACAGACACAGATATGGAAAACATAGAAGAAATGGTAAGAAACACAGAGAAAACAACAAGACAATCAACATACCCTTTATTTGAATCCTATAAAGGGAAGAGATAAAATAGGGAAAAATTATATTTGAAACAAAAATGGCTGAGAGTTTCTCAGAGCTTATGAAATATATCAGCTGTAATTTCAAAAGGCCTAGCAAATTTCAAAGCAAAGCAAACAAACAAACAAAGAAAAAATCTAACTCAGCATAACACAAATCATTGTGAAAACTGAGGTAAGTTGAAGTAAAGCCATTTCCAGACAAGAGAAATTGAAGTAAACTCCACAAAGAATGTTCAAAACAGAAACTGAGAATAGCTAAAGGCTTTGATCTAGGGGGAAAGAAAATGATAAGATAATCACTTTACAATCACAGTGAAATAGTGTAAAGTGTAGAGTAGGTCTAGAGGTCAAGGTTTCATCTCCTTTGTCAAGTGGTCTGGATTTATTCCAGGAGCAGTGAGAAGACACTGAAGCTTTAGGCTGAAAAGTGATGCATAGCTATGTGTATGTTTTTCAAAAGATTACTTTGACTGTAATGTCAGAAAAAAGCTGTAGAAAGTGAGAGCTGAACACAGAGAGATGTTAGAAGGTAAATGACAGCCAACCAGCCTGTAGAAGAAAACCCTGTTTCTGCCTTCACATTCAGTAATATAGTTTCATTTTCTTTATGTAATTTTTTAATATACTCCAGTATATTCACAGGTTTTTAAAACACTATAGAGGAGGATCCTTATACTCAGTTGATTGTTTTCCTCTTGTAATCTAAGATTTCATACACTTCTTGCCTATAATACCAAATTTGCTCAATCTAGCCAAATGGCTCGTCCTATGATATTTACCCTCCGAATCTCCTATGCACCCTTACCTGGTCTTTATTTATTATGTATTCACTTATGTTTCTGGTGTGAAGACTTCCAAAAAGGAAAATTCTATTTTTGCAGATTATTTATGCACTCATAAGAAGTTTCTAGACACCTACCTGTGGTTAGAGGAGCTACCAAATACAAATTGCATCCTATATCCCTAAATGTTGAACAGATTGCACTTATCCCTTGAATGCTGTACATTATCAGATGTGTTACACACAGAAACAGACATGCTCATATACATATAATGAAATACAGTATGTGAGAAGAAATTTGAAAACATGATTGAACCATGTAGGTTCTCTTTAATACTTACTGTAGTGTTTGAATTGGAAAAGGAAGACAGAGTGGACTAATGTTTTTCAAAAAATAAACCATTCAGTGGGTTTGGAAGCCATTTTACTTGCTCAACTCCAGACTGTGTATGCTGTTGTTCAATCATTAAATCATGTCTGACTCTTTGCCACTTCATGGACTCCAGCACTACAGGCTTCCCTGTCCTTAATTATCTCCTGAATTTTGCTCAAACTCATATCCAATAAACCAGTGATGTTATCCAACCATCTCATTCTCTAACCCTCTCTTCTCCTCTTGCACTCAATCTTTTCAGCATCAGGGTTTTTTCTCAATGATTTAGTTCCTCACATCACGTTACCAAAGTATTGGAGCTCCAACTTCAGCATCAGTCCTTCCAAAGAAGATTAAGGTTTGATTTCCTTTAGGTTTGACTGGTTTGAACTCCTGGCAGTGAAGGGACTCTCAAGAATCTTCCCTGGCACCACAATTCAAAAGCATCAATTTTTTGGCACTCAACTTTTTTTATTGTCCAACTCTTACATGCATAGATTAGTACTTGAAAAACCATGGCTTTTAACATATGGATCATTGTTTGCATAATGATATCTCTGTTTTTTAATAAACTGTTTAGATTTGTCACAGCTTTTCTTCCAAAGATCAAGCCTCTTTTTGATATAATGATCTGAGAGAAGTATGTTCAGAACCCAGGGCATTTACTTGGATATTTTCTGTGATTCCAAGCCTGCTGATCATTATGAAGATAATCTTTTTCAACCATGGTTTGATGAAAGTAAGGCAACTGCTGGAAGCCAGCATGAGGAATCCCACTCGTGACAAGGTCACGCAGCAGGAGATTTTGATGGGCAAGGACGAGTCAAATCTCA
>SJYA01012800.1:0-11076 GCA_006410615.1 Neotragus moschatus
AATAGCAGATGAAATCCCTGGAGGGCAAAACTGCAAAAAGGGGAGACAGAGGAAGTCATTTCCAACATAAAAAGTGACTCTGAGATGCAAACACAAACCCAGAATTCCAAAGGGGGGGTGGAATAAAAGGGAAAGAGTCAGGGATGAATTAGGAGGTCAGTACTAATGTAGACACAGAAACCTGTGTCTGTAACAGGTAATTCGCAAGGATTATCTCCCGCTCCCATCCTTCTTTCCTTCTGTAATTCTTTCCTTTCATAGAGGCACTGAAATCTGTTTATCCAACCTATATCCAGACATCTGTATCTGTATGAGCTAACCTCCAAGGCTTATCTTGGGCCTTCCTTTCTTGATTTATTTCTTCCTTCCTTCCTTTCACATATACACAGAAGTATTTATCTCTAACATAGATACAGAAATCTGTTGCTGAAATATATCATCTACAAGGACTATTTCCTTCCTTGATTCCTTGCACATCTACAAAAAATCTGTATCTCTAATANTCCAAGGCTTATCTTGGGCCTTCCTTTCTTGATTTATTTCTTCCTTCCTTCCTTTCACATATACACAGAAGTATTTATCTCTAACATAGATACAGAAATCTGTTGCTGAAATATATCATCTACAAGGACTATTTCCTTCCTTGATTCCTTGCACATCTACAAAAAATCTGTATCTCTAATAAACAGTCCACAGGGACCTGATATCAGAATAGAGAACTTTACTGGACCTTATTCAGTAAACTCCATGGGAAAAAAATCAAAAACCACCACACATATGCTGAATGTATCTGTCATAACTGAATCAGTTCATTGTACACTGAGGACAAGCACAAAACTTCAGATTGACTAAACTTCAACAGAGCATGCGAATGAGACTAAGGAAAAGGAGAGAAAAGTAATGCCTACTTTATTCCCTCTGACCTCCAAGACATGGGCTCTTATCCCATCCCTGGACCTGAGGAGCCTGAGTCCCAGGGTTGGCCTGCGGTGGGGTGAGATGGCCCAGAAGGGTGCCCTTCACAGAGACCCCTTCATAGTGTTAGGGTCTTTTAAGCCTGTACTATCTGGTTTTTTTCTGGCTGGGACCAGAATCCCTAGTGCACCCCAACGATGGTGGCCTGACCCTCTGGCACCAAGGATACAGGGTAGACTCACCAAGCTGAAGCCTCCTTCCTGAGAGTGCAGCCTCTATATTTTGTACTAACATAAATATAGAAATGTGAATCTGCAACAGGTAAACCAAGGCTTATCTCCCTTCCCCTCTCCCTCCCTCCCTCCCTTCCACATATACACAGAAACCTGTATCTCTAACACACACAGAACTTTCTGTCCCTGATAGATAAGGTCCATGTAGTCAAAGACCTTTTAGAATTAACACTCAAAAAGATGTCCTTTTCATTACAGAAGACGGGAATGCAAAAGTACGAAGTCAAAAAACACCTGGAGTAACAGGCAAATTTGGCCTTGGAGTACAGAATGAAGCAGGGCAAAGGCTAATAGAGTACTTCCAAGAGAATGCACTGGTCATAGCAAACACCCTCTTCCAAAAAGACAAGAGAAGACTCTACACATGAACATCACCGGATGGTCAACACCAAAATCAGATTGATTATATTCTTTGCAGCCAAAGATGGAGAAGCGCTATACAGTCAGCAAAATCAAGACTGGGAGCTGACTGTGGCTCAGATCATGAACTCCTCCTTATTGCCAAATTCAGACTGAAATTGAAGAAAGTGGAGAAAAACAACAAAACATTCAGATATGACCTAAATAAAATCCCTTACGATTAAACAGTGGAAGTGAGAAATAGATTTAAGGGACTAGATCTGATAGATAGAGTGCTTGATGAACTACGGACGGAGGGTCGTGACATTGTACAGGAGACAGGGATCAAGACCATCCCCATGGAAAAGAAATCCAAAAAGCAAAATGGCTGTCTGAGGAGGCCTTACAAATAGCTGTGAAAAGAAGAGAAGCAAAAAGCAAAGGAGAAAAGGAAAGATATAAGCATCCGAGTGCAGAGTTCTAAACAATAGCAAGGAAAGATAAAAAAGCCTTCCTCAGTGATCAATGCAAAGAAATAGAGGAAAACAACAGAATGGGAAACACTAGAGATCTCTTCAAGAAAATGAGAGATACCAAGGGAACATTTCATGCAAAGATGGGCTCAATAAAGGACAGAAATGGTATGGACCTGACAGAAGCAGAAGATATTAAGAAGAGGTGGCAAGAATACACAGAAGAACTGTACAAAAAAGATCTTCACAACCAAGATAATCATGATGGTGTGATCACTCACCTAGAGCCAGACATCCTAGAATGTGAAGTCAAGTAGGCTTTAGAAAGCATCACTACGAACAAAGCTAGTGGAGGTGGTGGAATTGCAGTAGAGTTATTTCAAATCCTGAAAGATGATGCTGTGAAAGTGCTGTACTCAATATGCCAGCACATTTGGAAAACTCAGCAGTGGCCACAGGACTGGAAAAGGTCTCTTTTCATTCCAATCCCAAAGAAAGGAAATGCCAAAGTATGCTCAAACTACTGCACAATTGCACTTATCTCACACGCTAGTAAAGTAATGCTCAAATTCCCTAATACAGGCTTCAGCAATACATGAACCGTGAAATTCCAGATGTTCAAGCTGGTGTTAGAAAAGGCAAAGGAACCAGAGATCAAATTGTCAACATCCACTGGATTGTGGATAAAGCAAGAGAGGTCCAGCAAAACATCTATTTCTGGTTTATTGATTATGCCAAAGCCTTTGACTGTGTGGGTCACAATAAACTGTGGACAATTCTGAAAGAGATGGGAATACCAGACCACCTGACTTGCCTCTTGAGAAACTGAATGCTTACTATGAGCCATATACATACCCAGACTCTCATGGTGCACCATTTCATTTAGTTTGGCAATAATCTCTGTTAAATTCGCTTTAAAAATGAGGACAATTAGTCTTTGTAAGGTTAAGTAAACTGACAGGATTACAATAAAGCAGGTAATAAAACCAAACTTTGAACCAGAGTGACTTCCCCGGTGGCTCAGATGGTAAAGCATCTGCCTATAATGCGTGAAACCCAGGTTCAATCCCTAGGTCAGGAAGATCTCCTGGAGAAGGAAATGGCAAATCACTCCAGTATTCTTGCCTGGAAAATCCCATGGACAGAGGAGCCTGGTAGGTTATATAGTCCATGGGGTCACAAAGAGTTGATCACAACTGAGCAACTTCACTTTTGAACCAAGGTAGTCTATCTCCAGGACTCATGGATATAGTTGGTCTGCCTCATCTCGTCCAACAACTTAGATTCTCTCCTTCATCCCCATTCCTCCCTACTCTCCCCCTAAACACCAGTGAGGGTCCATCATGCCAGACTTCTACTTTCTGTGAGTTGAGGGATTAGAAAAATAAGATAATGGTAACAGAAAAGTATTGGAGGTTTTCACTGATCAGAAGTAGAAGGGTTAAGCAGCTATGTAAGATATCTGAATATATAGGAACTTGAGGTTTACTTCTCATGGTCATTTGTGATCTTATGGACCCTATGGACCCTATGGTAAGTTAAGGGGATGGAGCAGTGAGCAAAGCTACATCTCGATCCTCAAGGACTTTATAGTTCAGATGCAGAAATGAGTACTAAACTATTGATCTTTTAGAAATACTTGCTTTGACTGGGTACATGATACTTTGGAAGCCCAGATATCATCTACCTAGTTAAATTGTACAGATCATGGAAAATCTTCCAGGGGAAACTGGAAGTTGGGTTGATTATTTGAAAGATGAGTGTAAAGCAGACAGGCTAAAGGGGATGGTGAATATTAACACATTATTGACCAGAGACATATTAATGCCATAGGAGTTAGTTTCTCTAAAAATCCCTTGGTCAATAACGTGCTAAGGCATCAGTCTAGGAAGACGCACTATAGGTAACATCTGAGCATTTCTCCATGCTCAAAGTAAACGTGCTTTTCTGTAAAAATGAGGTCCAAGATGGACATATTTTATGTCTCTAAAGGAAAGCACATAATAAACTGCAAAAAATTAGACTGCAAAATTATCTCTGTAAATGTTACTTTCCCTTTCTTTCAGAAATGGATAATAAATTGTCCTTGAGGGGTGTGTATTTGTATTTTAACTAACAGTCAGATTGGAGAAGTCTTATTCTAGTTAGCTGTTGTTGAATAATAAACCACCCCAAACATTGTAGTGTAATAAATAAACCAATTTAGTATGCTATGGATTCTGTTGATCAAGAATTCAACCAGATATTCATATGGATTGACAAGTTAACAGATTGCTAAAATAAATTTTGATGTAAATAAATTATAGTTTCAATAAATTATAGAGACAGGCAACCATATTTGGGTTTCAGCCTCAGCCTGAGTTTTTACCAGTTATGTTATCTTGGTCAAGTAATATCCTCTAAAAAGCCTTTGTTTCACCATCTGTAAAATGGGAATAATAATAAACAATATTCATGGTCACTTTAAGGATTAAATGAGCAGAGAACTAATCATGTAAATCCCTTAGCACAGTACCTGACAGGTACTTGATAGCTATTATTTTTGTTTTTTAATTCTGGCGGAATATAGTGGTCTCTGTCCTGTAAGGTTTAGGCTCTTATCTGGGAAGACTTAAATGGTAGGCAGCTAGAATTACGTTGAGGCTTCTTTTCTTGATTATCTGGAATTTGAGCAGGAATGTCTTCCCTGGAAGACATGGAAACTGTGAACCAGGTATTGCATGCATGGGCCTCACCATGTGGCTTTGGTATTCAAAGACAGCAGTTATATACCAAGAGATAATTGTCTGGAAAGGGCACATGCAAGGTCCATGAGAAATGGAAAGTATTTTGGGACACTTCTAGAAATTAAAATGAATTGCAAGGCCAGCCTGGAAAGAAAGTCTCTTTTTCAGATTGAAGTGTAGCTGATTTACAAAGCTGTGTTAATTTCAGGTGTGCAGCAAAGCTATTCAGATCCACAGGCACCGCGCCGTGCTCAGTCGCTCAGTCCTGTTCCGCTCTTTGGAACCCCATGGACTGTAGCCCACCAGGCTCCTCTGTCCATGGGGATTCTCCAGGCGAGAATACTGGAGTGGATTGCCATGCCCTTCTCCAGGGGATCTTTCCAACCCAGAGAACAGTGTCTGCAGACTTATAACACTTAGTCCAGTATACTCGCACAAGCACAGGACCTGGCCGTTGCACTAGCTAGGGTTTGCTCAAGAGCAGGATTTGTGTTTTAGTCTCCATTGTACCTGTGGTGTCCATTATAGTGGTCAGTGCATACCATAAACTCAAGCTCTGCTGAAGGAATGTCAAATAGTGAACAACGTACTCACTTTCCTGGTTTACCCAAGAAATCGAAAACTATATGGCCTGATGTGGGTACAGTTCTCCTCCCCAAAAAGAACCACTAATACTGGCATTTCAATATTTGACACCAGGACAGAAAAAGTAAATTATTTATGGACAAAAGGCTTTGCCAGTACTCCTCCCCTTCCTGATCCTATCATTTTTCCTAAGAGGGTTTACTCTGGTACAGGAAAGCAATATAATTTCCCTCTAAATAATCAGGTACTTCTGTTGGTGTGTGCTGTTGTTTTACCTTGGGAGACTAATTACATAATTAAGAACATAGAATCTCTGACTGAACACTATTTTGGTCAGTGACTCACCATATAACCTTGAACCCATGGGATGCTTTTGATGGCAGCTTCCTCCTCACTTAGCACGACTTATATAGCTAGAAGACACAGCCACAAGTGATCTTGTTTTTTTCCAAAGTGACAACACGGGAAGTTTTACAAAAATAATGTATGATGACTCTAAATGCCTTCTCCTAGGACCTAAACACTCCCTTGACCATCAGTCCTGTCTCCCCGGAAGATGGATTTTCTCTGTCACACAATCAGAATATATATAGTAATTTGAGCGTTCAGTGCATAGCAGCTGGGAGAATTTGGTGCCAATCACTTTTTTTTTTTTTTTTTGCTAATATCGTTTGGCTTTCTCCTCAAATGAAATTTAAAATGAAACAGTTTGGCAGTCCACATTAGCACCATCTAGCAATGGTCCCATGTTGGTCCCACTGCGGTTTGATAATTTACAGACTCATTGGGCTGAAAGGGACTTGGCAAGCTTAACTAATTCAGTGGTTGCTAAACCTGGCTAAACATCAACATTTAATGGGACCTTTAAAAAATGCAGATTCCTGGGCACAGAGCCCTGCTAATCAGTAGGTTAGAATCTGCACAAGTGGGACCTAGAAATTTTAATCCTCACAAAGCTTTCCAAATAATTCTGATGAAAAAGTAGGATTTGACATCATTGCTTTAATCCATATCTCATCTTCAACTGAAACTCCGAGAGTTATTTTGCTTCTTTATTTACATGTTCACTCATTCATTTATTCATTTATCTGGGTAAAGAAAATGTTGCAATACAATGCTCTAAATCCCCTTTGGTAATTTTCAGACCTCTCATGGATGAGTGGTCAGGATGTGCTATGGTCAGTTTTAGAGATAAGAGGCCAGAAAGTTCTTCAAAGCATGGGTGCTTCCAAGAGCTTACCATCAACAAAAAAGCAACATTTCTGATTCTGTAAATCCCTAACAGTGAGGTCAGTCTCCTTCCCTTTTTAAATGTGCTGATTCTTATTAGACTTTGGTGCTTCCCTTAAAATAGGAATTTCATCAAACTTTCCTAGCATTTCCTCTCTTAACATCATCACTCTTTTAGTCTAGATACTACAGAATAAAAGAAAACATTATAATTATAATTATTAACTGAAAGAAAAGTACAACCTAAAAGTTGAGAATTGTGTTTTATTTGGTGGACTTCAGCTTGGGACACAGCCTCTCCACTCCAAGACTGCTCCAAAGAGATAAGGGAGGAGGCAGGATACATAGTTTTTGCAACAAAGACCAGGTAGCTGGCACTTCAATAGACTGTTGTTAATTAAAGAGAACATGGACATTGCAAGTTGATGAGTTTAGTACTTTTCTGTGTATGGGGAGATGCAGGAGCCTGGGCTCGCTGAAATCATTCCTTTGGTGTGCACCTTAACACTCTGAGACCAGCATCCTTCTTCTCTCCACCCCGAATCCTCTCCGAGTGTACTATTGAGGGTGGTTGCAGTGTCTGAAGGCTTTAGACGGGCAACAATTTTCCTTCAGAAAGCTATATCTCCCTATTTAAAACTCTTCAGCGATTTCTCATTCAATGAAGAAAAACCAGACTTCCTGTCCTGTTCTCGTGCCCCTGCATGACTTTGCCCCTGCTGGCTTTTGACTGCCTCATCTCTCATCTTCCTTCTTGTTCCCTAGCTTCAAAACCTCCATTCTGTTTTATAAACATCAATATCTAGCCTCCGGTTTTGGCCCGACCTCTGTCTAATAGTCAGAAGGTGCTGTGCTGCGTTTACTAGGATATTCACTGTCTTTGCTGTGTCACCTTATTAGAATATGTGCTTCCTGAGGGCAGAGATTTTGCCCCTCTTCTCTGCCGTGGATTCTCTGGCTTTCAGCATGGGGTCTGTTACAGCACAAGCATTTGTTACATATTCCTTGGATGAGGAACTTAGTGTTGTGAGTTTGACCAATCGTCAGGCTCTGCCGAAATTAAAAGTAGCTTCTTGTCTAATCTGCTGTGCCATAAGAAAGTCTACTCTCTTGGTTAACTTCAGAGTCCCAGCTGTATTTAGCTATAGTGGCTCATATCTTAACGTGATCATTTTACTAACTAATCTAAACTCTTCTTTGTCCAATACAAAGCCACATTCTTTTCATACTCACTTCGGGGATGGGCAGAGAGAAATCCATTATCATATTTACAGTGTATTCTCAATAACTTACTATTCGTAAATAACCTTGACTTTGAACATCAAAGTCACCACAGTAATTGTATGACCCACCTAATGAGGACGTTTATTATTTCATTATTTGTGCACAGGACACGTATACTTTTTATGAACTACCAAGTCTGGCATCATTTAGTTTTTAACCTTTTCATCTTAGAGCTTTTATGACTCTAGGTGTGAGGCATGACATTGTGAAACAAGCAGTATGTGAAATTGTGGCTTGAAGTTAGGATTTCGCTCCTTATGTGATCCTGGAAATGTCATGTCACATGCCTGAGCCTAAATTTACTCCTCAATAAAATGGGAATAAAGCCCAACCCATGGAGCTACCTTGACATTCAATATCCAGATAAATTTCTGCAGGTATATATGTTTTATAAGTATGAAAACATTTAAATTTAAAGAATATGTGAATGGTAGCTACCATTCATTCATGGGAGATGACTTCTTGTACACTTAGTATATGTAACCCTTTCGCTAAGTACAAGAGACACAGTGAATGTAACAAGCATGGTTCTCATGGAGATTTTGGTCTAAGAAAGAACCAAATGGTCCATATTCATAAATAAACATATCATCATTACTTGTGATAAGCATGACAAAAGGAATTCTTTATAAGATTATCAGAGACATAATATTCATTAATAAATAATAGTGTAGTTATTAAATTGATATTGTCCTAGGACACCCTCTATTATGCCAACATTATTAAATTTTTCATTCTCTAAGGAGAGGAAAAGAAGTAGTTGACATCTTAAAAAGAGACTAACATTATCCACTGAAAATAATCTGTTAGAATTGTTTCTAAGTCTAGATTAATGCAGTTCATGGATGCCTGGAAAATAAAGGAATTTTCTTAGAGAAAATGTATGTGTCAACTCCAAGTTTTACTGACATTTTTACCTTGGAATTTTATCCTTTTTAATCTTCACTTACCTTCTACTCCCCCTTAACAACACCTATTTTCTGAAGATTCTCACACTCATTTTCGTTGGTTTCTCATTTCCATAGTCTTGACTATGTATTAATGTCATTGTAATATTCCTCCAATTCATATCTGTTTCTAGTATTTTTCATTTTCAATCTTAGGGGTCTCTCTTCTCAGGGATCATTTGGCCAGTAGCAATTCAATACAGATAAGTCATAAACGCAATTAGAAATTTGACTCTGTGATATTTGATAAAAAGAAAAACATGCCTACTCAAAATCAAAAGATAAATGGTAAATGGAAAAATTATTCGCAGCACATAATGTAGAGAAATAGCTGACTTTATTAATATGAAAAGAACTCTTAAAAATCAGTAACAGAAGGACAAATGACTTAATAGAAAAATGAGCAAAGAACATGAGCAGGTAGTCCCTGGAAAGAATCATGCAAATGGCCCATAAACATGAAAAAGAGCACAATCTCACATGGAATTAAGGAAATGCAAATTAAGATTTTAGTGACATGCCTTTTGTCACCTATTAGAATGGTGTAGATCAGTTTGAGAATACTGCTTATTGGCAGTTTTTGAGAAAATCCAATAGTGCATTAACTATTGATGAGATTGTAAATTTGTAAAATATATAACGTGTAAAAAAAAGAAGTCAATTTGGCTCGTTCAAAACTTAAAGAACACATACACTTTTACAGAGTAATTCCATTTGTTAGATTATACCTTACAAATATACTTATGTAACTATGTATTTTGTATAATTAAAAAAATCTGCAAACAATGTAAATGCTAATCAACAGAAGACTGGTTAACTAAATTGTCTACATTTATATGCATTGGATTCTTTGAGAGTATACCTAGCAAATAGTACACCTTTCTCCTGCCTAAGTTCAGAGTCTTACTGAGAAATAAGACAAGAAATAGCGTATGTGGAGACCAAAATAACCCCTTTAAATAAACAGTAAAGACTGCTAGAGAACCTGACTTTGATCTTCAGGCAGACTGGCTTCCCAAATGCCCACTGTATGCCTAGACCAGTGAAGGGCTCCCACTGGGCAGAACATGCTCTGTGGGGACTTCCCTGGGCATGCTCACTGGGGCAGAACTTCCTAAAGAGAAGAAAGGAAGAAGCTGACGTAAGTATGTGCAATTCACTCTTCTCAGGTTGGTGGATCAGATAGGTAGTCCCATTTTGGTTAAAAAAGAAAAAAAATCAAGCACACAAAGTATACCTGAAGAACTCACAACTCTCTTGAAAAAATGACCAACTACTCTCAGTTACATTTGTGGAAGGCAACCAGATGAAGGACTTGCTGCTGCTGCTGCTGCTGCTGCTGCTAATTCGCGTCAGTCTTGTCCGACTCTGTGCAACCCCATAGATGGCAGCCCACTAGGCTCTGCTGTCCCTGGGATTCTCCAAGCAAGAACATTGGAGGGGGTTGCCATTTCCTTCTCCAATGCATGAAAGTGGAAAGTGAAAAGTGAAAGTGAAGTCGCTCAGCCATGTCCGACTCTTAGCGACCCCATGGACCACAGCCTACCAGGCTCCTCTGTCCATGGGATTTTCCAGGCAAGAGCACTGGAGTGGGTTGCCATTTCCTTTGAGGCAACTATTATTGTTCAATTTATATCCTATATGTTTTTCATATTTGCTTTTATTATGTACATATATTACTTGTAATAATGATACAACTAATTTAAAACATTTGTCAGTGCCTGATTTTTGCTATTAGATGAAAGAAAAGCAAAGTTATTTTGACTCACTCACCTGCTCCAAACCTCTCTTCCGACTTTGTCTCCAGCTAACACCTAGACATAGGCCNTATATGTTTTTCATATTTTCTTTTATTATGTACATATATTACTTATAATAATGATACAACTAATTTAAAACATTTGTCAGTGCCTGATTTTTGCTATTAGATGAAAGAAAAGCAAAGTTATTTTGACTCACTCACTTGCTCCAAACCTCTCTTCCGACTTTGTCTCCAGCTAACACCTAGACATAGGCCTGAATACCACCAAATATTTACATTATCCCTGCCAAGATTATTTTATCAGTGGACAAAACATTCCCCATCAACTCTGCCTGTCAGAAAACTGTCTGAGAACTCACACTCCTATCTACTGTTGGGAAACAAGATTGATAGAACATTTATCAAAAATGACATAGCTGTATCTATCAACAACTTAAAAAATGTCTTTTTATCTGGTAATTTTAGTCTTAGGAATTTATCCTAAAGTGATCATCATGGATGTGAGTAAAGGATTCGTTTCCA
>SJYA01012801.1:6601-18574 GCA_006410615.1 Neotragus moschatus
TGTGAAAAAGCCCGGGGGAACAGACTTTAGACCAGTCCAAGTTCTTCGTGAAGTCAACAAACAGGTGAGTGGCATTCATCCCACTGTCCCTAACCCATACACCCTCCTGAGCGGCTTGCCACCAGACTACATCTGGTATACAATCTTGGACTTAAAAGATGCCTTTTTCAGTTTGCCTCCGGCACCCCAGAGCCAAGAGATCTTCGCATTCGAATGGACTGACGAGGATGGCCAAACTGTAGGGCAGCTGACCTGGACTCGCCTTCCACAGGGATTCAAAAACTCGCCGATATTGTTCAATGAGGCTCTGGGTGAAGACCTCTGTGAGTACCAGACTAGCCACCCTGATGTTGTTCTGTTGCAATATGTGGATGACCTCATGTTGGCCGCTACTACTAAGGAGGTATGCCTAGAGGCCACAGGAGATCTCCTCCAGACTCTGAGGACATTGGGGTACTGGGCAAGTCCAAAGAAGGCCCAGATTGGTAGACAGGAAGTCATTTATTTGGGATACAAAATAAAACAGGGACAAAGATAGTTGACTCAGGCTATGAAAGAGACTATTTTATAGATCCCAGAGCCAATGACTCCCCGGCAGGTGAGAGAGTTTTTGGGAACTGTTGGGTACTGCAGGCTATGGATCATGGAGTTTGCTGAAAAGGCCCAGCCTCTATATGAAAGAAGTAGAGAAAATAAGAACTGGACTTGGACTGAGACAATGAGGTGGGCATTTCAGGAACTTCAACAGGCGTTGCTAGAAGCCCCAACCCTTGTTCTCCCTGACCCGACTAAGCCATTTCAACTATTTGTGGATGAAAAGCAGGGAGTGGGAAAGGGAGTCCTGACACGGCAGTGGGGACCTTGGAGGCGGCCTATGGTATATCTCTCTAAACGGCTGGACCGTGGGATGGCTGCCCTGTCTCCGTATCATCGTGGCCACTGCTCTCCTTGTCCATGATGCTGACAAGTTGACTTATGGACAGCACCTCCTGGTCTACACTCCCCATGCCATAGAGGGGATCCTCAAACAGCCACTGGGTAAGTGGATTTCTAATGCTCGCTTAACCCATTACCAAGCCCTGCTGCTAGATGCTCCCCAGATACACTTTCAAACACCTTGTTTTCTGAATCCTGCTACTCTTTTGCCCATCCCAGAAGAGGACGGGCCCCTCCATGACTGTGTTGAAGTGTTGGCTGAGGTAACCACCATATGAAAAGACCTCAGCGACATACCATTAAAGGACAGTGAGCTGATATGGTTCACAGATGGGAGCAGTTATATAAAGGATGAACAGAGAAAAGCAGGGGCAGCCATAGTAGATGATGCTGGGAGGGTTGTCTGGGCTGAGGCTTTGCCCCCTGGAACACCCACCCAAAAAGCAGAATCAATAGCTGTGATACAAGCACTGGAGAGGGCAAAAGGAAAAAAAAAAGTTACCATTTACACTGACAGCCGGTATGCATTCGGTACAGTGCATATTCAAGGCCTGATATATAAAGAACGGGGGCTCATGATGGCAGAGGGAAAAGAGATCAAAAACCTACCTGAAATTCATAAACTCTTGGCAGTGGTCCACTTGCTCTGGGCAGTATCCATAGTACACGTCCCAGGATACCAGAAAGGAGAAGATGCCAGGGCCCGAGGCAACCGTGCTGCTGATGCTGCAGCCTGTGAGGTGGCCGCTGGAGACTGCAAAGCTCATATACTGACTATAGGATTACCACCACCGGGGATGGGGACTCTTCCCCCAAGCCCCATATACTCCCCCTATGATTTAAGCTGGAGGCAAGATAATACCAACCATCCTGTGGGTGAGGACGGATGGTATCGGGACCAAGATGACAATCTGTTGCTCCCTGCCAACCCGGGAAGGCATCTCTGTACCCATTTACATCAAACCACCCATTTGGGAGAGAAAAAGACTTTGACACTTCTACAAACAGCGCAGATGCAGTTTCCCTGACAAAAGGAAACCATACAAGACATAGTCCACACCTGCAAGGCTTGTCAGATGATGAGACCAGGAAAAGGACAGCACACAGGTGTAAGATACTGGGGGGGGAAGGCCAGGACATCATTGGGAGATAGATTTTACAGAGGTAAGGCCAGGTAGATGGAATTGGACAATGGCTGCATTGCAACCACGTGTGTTGTGCCACTCCAGAAGGACAGGAGAAGGGCCAAGAAGAATGGAAGGTGATGCCGCATCCCTCAACCCCTTAAAAATGAAGCTCATCTGCCAGTGGGCCCTGGACAAATCACCCTGACTCTCCTGCTGGTGGCCATTCTTCTCCACCCCGGGACAGCCGGTGCTAACCCACATCAGCCTGCCAAGATCACCTGGATGCTTCAGAATGGACTAACATGAGAGGTACTTAATTCAACCACCGGAATTCACCCCCCCCCCCAATACTTGGTGGCCAGATTTATTCTTCGACCTTAAAGAGCTTATAGCAGATTACCCAGCCAGAGGAGACATCATGCGAAGTGGCGCTGCATTGTGAGTATGCCCGGGCCACCTAAATAATTGGAGGACTTGTGGGGGCTTGCAACATTATTTCTGTCAATCCTGGAATTGTGTAATCTCAACTGATGGGAAAACCAAATGGGAGGTAGGGAACCGTGACCTAGTTAGTTTTGCATATACTGGACCCCCACGCCCATACAGAGACCAGGGCACACAATGTAGGGGGAGACCACATCCAGCCCAGGTAAAAATAAGATTCAATCAGGAGTCAACCAAATGGGAGAGGTCTTGGGTGTCTGGACTGTCCTGGGGGCTACAAACAACCATGGGACCCTATTGGCTTGGTCCATATTATGGAGGAATTCTAGTTATCAGCCAGACAATGGAACCTATCCAAACCCAAAGCATGGGCAGGGATCAGGTAGAGAATCCGGGCCCATGAAGAGTGTTTAAGGTAGGTCCAACTCAGGGAGTGGTAACTCTGAGCCCTACACCCACCATTTTCCGACCAGGGGGCCAGCCTAATGAAATAGAGGCCCTCGACCCCTTGTCCTCCACTTCTAGCCCAGAAGTGTAGGAGCCATTATTGGATCTAGCTAAAGCAGCCTTTGAAGCCATAAACCATTCTAACCCCCGGGCAACTCAATCCTGTTGGCTCTGTTATACTCTGCAACCTCCTTTTTATGAAGCCATAGGTTTGAATGTTTCTTACAACCTGTCCACCAGCTCAGATCTGCCTCAATGTCACTGGGGAGAATGTAAAGTCGGTCTCACTATGAGGGAAGTTTGGGGAAAGGGACTCTGCTTAGGTAAAATTCCACCTGAAAAGACTACCTTGTGTGCCCAAATAGCCAATCTTACAGAACTACATCAAGTAAAATGGATTGTGCCCAAGGCAGGGGGTTGATGGATCTATTCACATACTGGGCTGACTCCATGTCTACATGCATCAGTCTTTGATCAGAATGCAGAGTTCCGTGTATTAGTAGCCGTAATGCCCAAGATCTTATATCACCCTGAAGAAGTTATGTATGACTATTGGGCTGGGGAGACAACAAATCAATTGGGAGAGAACAGAGTTAAGAGGGAGCCTATCACAGCCATCACATTAGCAACCATGTTTGGTCTTGGGATTGCTGGAGCAGGAACAGGGATAGCATCCCTGACTATGCAGAATCAGGGGTTTACCTCCCTGCGAGCCGCCATAGATGAGGACATCACTCGTATAGAACAGTCAATCAGCCACCTTGAAAAATCCCTAACTTCACTGTTGGAAGTGGTTTTGCAAAACAGAAGGGGCCTAGACTTGATCTTCCTGCACCAAGGCGGGTTATGTGCAGCCTTGGGAAAGGAATGCTGTTTTTATGCAGACCACACTGGGGTGGTAAGAGAGTCCATGGCGAAAGTGAGGGAAGGACTGGCACAGCAGAAGAGAGAGCGAGAGGCCCAACAAGGATGGTACAAGTCTTGGTTCCATCAATCTCCTTGGTTGACAACGTTAATTTCTACCCTGCTTGGCCCACTTATTTTACTCCTTACCTTCGGCCCCTGCATTTTAAACAGATTAATAACCTTTGTAAGAGAACGTATTAGTACAGTTCAAGTGATGGTTCTGAGACAGCAATATCAGTCAATGTCTCAGAATGGAGAGGAGGATCCCACTCAATGATCAAAAGACAGGGGGGAATGTTAGGACCTAACATACACCATGACAGGCTTTAAGGCCTGACTTCCATTTATCAAGAAGCTGAGGCATTGCCTAGGAGGAACTGAGATCATCTTCTGTGGGTGCCAGGACTTGACCAATTAGCATGTTCCCGGTAGCCTGGTTTGAGCCTGTCAGGACGTAATGGACATCCCCCAAGAAAGCCCATGTGCACGAAAATTTAGCCAATTAGTAGATGCCCAGAAACCCTTGCAACCAATCCGCCTTTGTCAACTCCCTGTCTTTGTTCTAAAACCTATAAATACTGTTGTATTTCAGGGCTCGGGGCTCTTGCTCGACTCCACTGTGCTGGATGTGGTTTAAGCCCTAGCTCGAGCTAGCAATAAACCCCTTTTTGCTTTTGCATTGCTGTAGACATCTTATTCTCTCAATTTTGGGGACTCGGACCTCAGGCATAACAAGAAGAAAATCTAAAATGTGATTTTGTTGCTACTCTAGAACACACATTTGTGATAAAAAAAATTTTAAGGAAACAAAAACTAAGTGAATATTTATATATAATCTGTCTAGAAGATCTGCCTCTATAAAGAGTTTTCATCATTTTTTATATTCTCTAAGCAGCACATAGATCCATCTCATCATAAAAGTCTCAGGCAGAGCAAAAGTGAAGGGTCATAGCTGTATCTCCTTCATTCCACCAAATGACAGAGATTCCTCCCACTGTCCTTTTTTGACAGTTTAATGTATATCATATCAGCCTGTTTATTTCAATTACATATATTTATTTACAGTTCCCCAGGTGAAAGGTTTCCCTGATGAAAGGCTTCCCCTTGATGAAAATGAAAGAGGAGAGTGAAAAAGTTGGCTTAAAACTCATCATTCAAAAAACTAAGATCATGGCATCCAGTCCCATCATTTCATGGCAGATAAATGGGAAAACAATGAAACAGTGAGAGACTTTATTTTGGGCGGCTCAAAAATCACTGTAAATGGTGATTGTGGTCATGAAATTAAAAGATGCTTGGTCCTTGGAAGAAAAGCTATGACCAACCTAGATAACATATTAAAAAGCAGTGACATTACTTTGTTGACAAAGGTCCGNCATGGCAGATAAATGGGGAAACAATGAAACAGTGAGAGACTTTATTTTGGGCGGCTCAAAAATCACTGTAAATGGTGATTGTGGTCATGAAATTAAAAGATGCTTGGTCCTTGGAAGAAAAGCTATGACCAACCTAGATAACATATTAAAAAGCAGTGACATTACTTTGTTGACAAAGGTCCGTCTAGTCAAAGCTATGTTTTTTCCAGTAGTCATGTATGGGTGTGAGAGTGGACTATAAAGAAAGCTGAGCGCCGAAGAATTTATGATTTTGAACTGCGGTGTTGGAAAAGACTTTTGAGAGTCCCTTGGACTGCAAGGAAATCAAACCAGTCCATTCTAAAGGAAATCAGTCCTGAATATTCATTGGAAGGATTGATGCTGAAGCTGAAGCTCTAGTACTTTGGCCACCTGATGTGAAGAACTGACTCATTTGAAAAGATCCTGATGCTGGGAAAGATAGAAATTAGGAGAAGAAGGAAATGACAGAGGATGAGATGGTTGGATGGCATCACTAACTCAATGGACATGAGTTTGAGCAAGCTCTGGAAGTTGGTGATAGACAAGGAAGCCTGGCCTGCTGCAGTCCATGGGGTTGTAAAGAGTTGGACATGACTGAGCCACTGAACTGAATTGAACCCCAGGTGGTGCAGTGGTAAAGAATCTGCCTGCCAATGCAAGAGACACAACAGAGACAGGTTCAATTCCTGGGTCAGGAAGATCCCCTGCAGTAGGAAATGGCAACCCACTCCAGTGTACTTGCCTGAGAAATTCCATGGACAGAAGAGCCTGAACAGCTACAGTCTAGTGGGTCGCAAAGAGTTGGACACAATTGAACACAGACACATATATCTTTACACATCACTCGGTGGCTCATACGGTAAAGCGTCTGCCTACAATGCAGGAGATCTGGGTTCAATCCCTGGGTCGGGAAGATCTTCTGGAGGAAGAAATGGCAACCCACTCCAGTACTCTTGCCTGGAAAATCCCATGGATGGAGGAGACTGGTAGGCTACAGTCTATGGGGTCGCAAAGAGTCGGACATGACTGAGCGACTTCACTTTCACTTTACTTTCACATTATGCAACTGCATACACATTTATACACATACATACATATGTACACACACACAGATCAAACGATTGGCCATTAAATTGAATTTATTTGGATTTTTTATACTGTGCCTTTTAATTTTCATTTAATAATATCCTGGAGCTCTTTCTACAGTTGAAACAAAGTAGAATGACCCACTACATTCTTTCTGATGCTTATTTAGTACTTTGAAACATTTTATCATTAAATTAATTAATAATTAATTAATTTTTAACTCATTAATGAATAATTGTTTCTTGTTCTTTGCTATCATAAAGAATGTTGTCTTACACATCTTTGTAGAATCACTTTGGCATTTGCATGAAAATCTAATTAGATATATGAACTAGATGCTAGAAAATTTGATTAGATGTTCAATAAAGGGTACATTTAAAATTTTTGGAGAAGTGGCATCTTGCCCTCTATATGCTGTAAACAGTCTTACTTCAACAGAGTAAGAAGACATATCTTGCATCCTCCACAAATAGGAAATTACCTGTATTTTTTATTTTAACAATCCAAATATACTTTCTCTATACACAATGTGCATGTATGCTAAGTCGTTTCAGTAATGTCCGACTCTTTGCGACCCTCTGGAATGAATCCTGACTGTCTCCTCTGTCCATGGGATTCTAAGCAAGAATACTGAAGTGGGTTGCCTTGCCCTATTCCAGGGGATCGTCCCAACCCTGGGATTGAACCCATGTCTTTTATATCTCTTGCACTTGCAGGCAGGTTCTTTAGCACTAGTGCCACATGGGAAACCCAAATATAAGAAGAGGTTTTTTAATTAATCAAATTGGTTCACTACTTTAGGATTTACAAGCACTGTGCTTCCTTCAGAGAAGGCAATGGCACCCCACTCCAGTACTCTTGTCTGGAAAATCCCATGGATGGAGGAACCTGGTGGGCTACAGTCCATGGGGTCGCTAAGAGTCGGACACAATTGAAGCGACTTAGCATCAGCAGCAGCAGCAGTGCGTCCTTGGGCACATTGCTGAATCATCATATGCATTTTTTTACATTTTCATTGACTTATAGTTGTGAAAACACGTTGACTGTGAGTATCAACTGATGTCTAAATGAATATTTTTTTGTTATTCTTTTTTGCAAAGTTAGGAGAATTCCTTGCATCTTTCCAGGGGACTCTATCTTTCAATCATAATCTTTCAAACTATCTGGTGTCAACCACGTTATGACAAACGCAATAATTAAAAACTTTAATAAAACAAGCAGAAATTTATGCCATTTATCACAATCTATGAAGAATGTCAGAGATAAAGGGAAGTTTGTATTGGAATGAACTGAAGTTCACAGGAAGAGCCTAACAAAATAGTTTGGGACCAATTTCACATTTAATAATGATAGGAGGCACTCAGGGCAAGCAGCTGCGATGGCCGGGCGGGCCGACGCACTCAGGGCGGCCGAGAAAAGCTACCCCATGTCGGAGGACAGAGACAGCGGCCGAGAGTGCTGGGCTGTGACAGCACAAGAACAGCTGAGAGGAACCAATCGGCTTCCAAGGTCAGGGGCAGTGGCCCAGAGTGCCAGGCTGCGACGGCACAGNCTAACAAAATAGTTTGGGACCAATTTCACATTTAATAATGATAGGAGGCACTCAGGGCAAGCAGCTGCGATGGCCGGGCGGGCCGACGCACTCAGGGCGGCCGAGAAAAGCTACCCCATGTCGGAGGACAGAGACAGCGGCCGAGAGTGCTGGGCTGTGACAGCACAAGAACAGCTGAGAGGAACCAATCGGCTTCCAAGGTCAGGGGCAGTGGCCCAGAGTGCCAGGCTGCGACGGCACAGGAACAGCTGAGAGGAGCCACCCCACGTCTGAGGTCAGGGCTAGGAGCCGGGAAGAGCCACCTCATGCCCAAGGCCAGGGTCGGGGGCCAGGAGGAACCACCCCGTGTCCGAGGCCAGGGTTGGGGGCTGGGAGAAGCCACTCTACTTCCAAGGCCAAGGTCGGGGGCTGGGAAGAGCCACTGATTAATTAACACTCAGCACAAGTGGCTGTGATGGCTGGTGCACTCNTAAATCTATAAATACTGCTGTAATTCAGGGCTCAGGGCTCTTGCTTGACTCCACTATGCTGGTTGCGGTTTGGGCCCTAGTTCGAGCTAGCAATAAACCCCTTTTTGCTTTTGCATTGCTGTGGAGGTTTTGTTTTCTCAGTTTTGGGGACTTGGACCTCGGGCATAACAGGGAAGATCTCCTGGAGAAGTAAATGGCAACCTACTCCAGTATTCTTGCCTGGAAAGTCCCATAGATAGAGGAGCCTAGTAGGCTACAGTCCATGGGGTCGCAAAGAGTCAGACATCACTGAGCGACTTCACTTTCACAGTGGCAGAAGGTAACTAAAACTGATTTAACAGTGTGTTCTTTTACATTTATTTTTTTGAAGTACAGTTGATTTATAATGTTAATTTCTACTGTACAGCACATTGATTCAGTTATACGTATTAATGTATTCTTTTTTGTATTATTTAATAAACCACTATGGTTTATTACAGGATATTGAGTATAGTTTTCTTAGAGTGTATTTGTTGATCACACTTTTGGTACTTGATATTTTGCAATTATTTTGTGTCACTTAATCTTATACCAGCTCTAGAGCGTTGATAAGATTCCTTTTTAAATTTTTTTTAAAACTCTCCTAATAAGAAAAATAAGAGAGAATGGCAAGATCATGTTTTTAATGATTAGAACAGTTCCATCATAAAAAGAATTTCCCCCATGCCACTTTTTTGTTGATGCTTTTTCTAATCCAACTCCTGGAAACCACTAATATAGTTTTTTATTTTTATTTTTAGTTATTTTATACTAGGGGGGAAATTGCTTTCAATGCTGTGCTGAATTCTGTGTACAACAACTCAAGTCAGTAATAATCATACATATTCCCTTCACTCATCCCAAGTGTCTGGATCATCAAAGAGCACCATCTGGGCTCCTTGTATTACAGCAGCTTCCCACAGCTATCTGTTTTACACTTAATACTGTATATATTTGATGTTACTTTCTCAATTCGTTCCACCCTCTCCTTCCCCTGTTTTGTCCATAAGTCTATTCTCTGCTTCTGCGTCTCCATTCCTTCCCTGAAAGTAGGCTCATCAGTACTACTTTTCTAGATTCCAAAAACAAAAACAAATACATATTAACGCATATGTAGGGAATCTAGGAAAGCTTAAAGTGAAAGTTTTTCAGTTGCATCCAATTTTTTTGTGACCCCATGGACTATACAGTCCATGGAATTCTCCATCCCAGAATACTGGAGTGGGTAGCCTTTCCTTTCTCCAGGGGATCTTCCCAACCCAGAGATTGAGCCCAGGTCTCCCGCATTGCAGGCAGATTCTTTACCAGCTGAGCCACCAGGAAAGCCCAAGATTACTGGAATGGGTAGCCTACCCCTTCCCCAGTGGATCTCCTGACCCAGGAATTGAACCAGGGTCTCCTGCATTGTCTGTGGGTTCTTTAACAAATGAATTATTAGGGAAGGCCCTCTTAACTTAAACTTTCTCTTTTTCCAAAGTTTCCTAAGATGGAATTTAAAATGGGTATAGCATTTTGAGTCTGGCTGTCTTTACTTTGTATAGTGTGTTTAAGATTCATCCATGTAGTTGTGTGTATTGGCTTTTTTCCTTTTTATTGCTGTGTAGAATTTAATGTATGGACTCACTGAAGTTTATCCATTCCACAAGTGAGGAACGATTGGATTGTTGACACTTTCACATAGTTACAAATAAAACTGAGGTGAATACTCACATGTAGATTTTTGTGTGAACCTATATTATCATTAAATGAGTAAAACTTTTGGGGTGACATTGTTGGTTTATATGGTAAATGTATTTCAAGTATGGATTGCCAAACTGTTTTCTAAGGTGACTATAGGTTTTTCATTCCCTGGAGCAATCTGTGAGAGTTGTAGTTGTTCTGTATCCACCTCAGAATTTAGCATTGTAGGTGAATGTTAATTAAACAAACAAACAAACAAACAAAAAACTACCCAACTCTTTTGCAAACCAGTGTACCATTTAATGTTTCTGCTACCATTATACGGCAGTCTTAACTCCCCCTTATCCTTGTCAGCTGCTGGTATGGTCAGTCTTTTAAAATTGTAGCCATTCTAATTTCTGCATAGTGGTGTCTTACTGTAGTTTTAATTTGCATTTCCCTAAAGATAAATTAGTTGGAGCATCTTTTTATGTGTTTATTTGCCACCAGTGTATCCTTTTTTTTTTCTTGCTCATCTTAAAAATTTAACTTCTCACAATACTGAGTTTTGGGAATTCTTTATAAATTATAGTTTTAGAATCCTTAGTAACCATGTGGCTAGCAAATATTACATCTCAATCTGCGGCTTGTCTTTCATGCTTTTAAGGT
Organism: Neotragus moschatus; assembly: GCA_006410615.1. NCBI lineage: Eukaryota > Metazoa > Chordata > Mammalia > Artiodactyla > Bovidae > Neotragus > Neotragus moschatus. The sequence goes on from SJYA01012801.1 coordinate 17,313, forward strand.
ATTTTTTGAAAAGACATGTTTATTTTGATGAAGTTTAAATTATCAAAAATTTTCTTATGAAGATCTTTCAATACTTGGGGGAAATCGAAAGATGAATGTGACACAGGAAAATTATATAAAATTCAAGTTTCAGTGACTACCATNGGCTTGTCTTTCATGCTTTTAAGGTATTTTTTGAAAAGACATGTTTATTTTGATGAAGTTTAAATTATCAAAAATTTTCTTATGAAGATCTTTCAATACTTGGGGGAAATTGAAAGATGAATGTGACACAGAAAAATTATATAAAATTCAAGTTTCAGTGACTACCATGCTGTTTTATTGGAACACAGGCACACTCATTCATCTATGGATTGTCTATGGCTGCCTTTGTAGCCAATGCAAAGCAAGCATCTGTAATAGAGACTGTAGGGCTCATATAGATTAAAACATTGGGTTGGCCATGAAGTTTGTTCAGATTTTTCTGTGTTACCCTACAGAAAAACCCCAAATAACTGTTTGGCCAACCCAATATGTACTATTGGATGTTTTACTGAAGAAAATTTCCAATCCTTCTTTTTGAACCTCAGTTATCTTGTAGAACAGTTAAATATAAGAAAATAAATTTTAGATTAGCTTCATTTTTCATATTATCAGTGAGACTGACAATCATTTCATGCTCTAAACTTCTATCTTTTTGCTGTGAATTTGTTTATTTATGGTGTATATTAACTTGTATAGCTACAAATAGTACATATTTTCTATTAATTATTTTTTCATTCAATAGATATTGAACATCTATAATATTCCTGAATATTTACATAGAGCAGAATCCTATCATCACCCCAAGCTAAACCTGGCTATAGGCTTCAATAAGTGAGAAAAAAACTTTTATTGTGATAACATGTTGAAATTTTGGAATGATTTATCCAGGAATTATCCTATCCTGACTCATCTGGAGTTAGGAAGGAGCCTGGGTGCTGTTGCTCTCCAGTAACTCACAATCTCGTTGAAGAGGTTGTACATTTCAAGTATTCTTCAATTAAATGCTGGTTAGACCAGTTGATCTGAATTGATCCTTTTCATTTCAATTTTTTGACCTTAATAACCTGGATGGAAACAAAATACGTATGGTCTGAGATGAAGCTGATCAGTTATCCCTCCTCTGCTTTCAGTGACTCTGTCCTCTTAAAGTGCATTTTTCTTTTCTTCTCATAAAATTATCTTCTTCCTTCCCTCTCAGGGGGCTTCCCTGGTGGCTCAGATGGTAAAGAATTCACCTG
>SJYA01012802.1:790-11504 GCA_006410615.1 Neotragus moschatus
CTGTGTGTGTGTGTGTGTGTGTGTGGAGATGGGGATGTGTGCCTCTGTGTGTGTGTGTGTGTGAGGAGATGGGGATGTGTGCCTCTGTGTGTGTGTGTGTGTGTGTGTGGAGATGGGGATGTGTGCCTCTGTGTGTGTGTGTGGAGATGGGGATGTGTGTCTGTGTGTGTGTGTGTGTGTGTGTGTGTGTGTGTGTGTGTAGAACGCGCCTGCCTGTAGTGAGGGGCTGAGGATGTGTGCCTGTGTGTGCACACGTGTGCATGTACACACGTGTGCACACAGCCTTCTGGGGTCAGGGCCTCTGTACTTGTCCCTGGGGTGTGTGGCTGTCTGAATGACTCTGCTTCTGGCTCTGCCAGGGAGACGCGGGACACCAACGGGCTGCTGCGGGAGGAGCTGGAGGGGCTGCAGCGCAGGCTGGGGCGGCAGGAGAAGATGCAGGAGACGCTGGTGGACCTTGAGTTGGAGAAGGAGGTGAGCCAGCTGGTCTCTGTGGGGCCCTCCACTTGCCAAGGGGGCCCTGTGTCCCAGCTGACCTGCTAGATGGTGGCTCTTGGGGTCATATGGTGGGTCGAATGGTGGCCCCTGCAGTCAGCGCTGTCCTGACCCCCAGAACTGTGGAAAAAGGGAACCTCTAAGGGTGCTGAGCACTAGCCTGCAGTTGGAGGTGGCCCTGGGTGGACCAGCGTGCTCCCAGGCCCTGGCGGGTGCGGGAGCGCGTAGAGGAGGCCAGAGCTGTGAGGAGTGACGGGGACTGGCTGTGCTGCTCTTGGTGGCGCTGAAGATGGAGGGGCCGTTAGGGAACTTGGGGCCTTCCAGCGGCTGGAGCGTCCTGTGGAGCGTGGTCCTCTGAGCTCTGCGTCTAGCCCAGGGAGGTCTGGCTGGGCTGCTAGCCTGTGGGCTCAGGACAGCAGACGGGTGCCCTCAGCTACCAGGTGCAAGGCGGGTGGGGTCAATAGCCCTTGGAGCATTTAACCAGCTGCTGAGTGGGAGAGGGCAGAGGACTCTCTGGTGCCTGGGACAGACATTGTTCCCCTGCAGAAGGAGCAGACTCCTGTGCTGAGACTGCTCTCCCTGGCTCTGCTGCTGGGGCGCACTGTGGGCGTCTGTGGGACCTTGTGGAGATGGCTGTGCATGTTAGTGCCGAAGCGCCCGAGTTCTGGGCGGAGCAGTGCGAGGCCTCCAGGCCCAGGGTCCTCTGTCCTTCAACACCGGGTGCCTGTGGCCACAGTCAGTCACCTCCCTTTCTGGTTTGCCTGGCATAAGCCGTGGCACCCCTTCTCATGACCTCCAGTCTGGTGAGCCTGCCTCCAGCAGTGCCCACCTGCTGGGGCATCCCGGGGCCAGAGCACATGTTCTCTCAGACACTTGCTTATATGGAAACAGCCTGAAGAAGCAGTTCTGGAGACAAGTGGTTTTACTTTGAACGTAGGTTCTTTTAAAGTTGGTTGAGCTTCTTTGAGGGGAGTCACACTGCCTGGTTTCAGACCCTTCTGCGTGTGCATGCTGGCTGTGTGGCCCTGGCAGATCACCTAACTTCTCTGCCCACCTGTGTAATGAGAAGTAAGTCTCTCCCTGTAGGGTTGTGAGGGTTGAATATGTTCACGTAAAGGGCTTGAACAGTGGTAAGTGTTGACTGAGGGTCAGCTGTAGTCATAGGGTTATTAACCAGGCTTGCACCTGGCACGTGCGAGGGCTCAGGTTGTGCTCCAGCGGCTGTGTGAGCGCGTGGAGCAGCACTGTGCTCGGCCCGGGAGGAGCTCGGCAGAGGCAGGTGGCCTGAGAAGGGGGTGAGACTCTGTGTGACATGTGGGTCAGCGCCCACAGCTGTGAGAAGACTGGGCATGAGGCCCCGCGTTCAGGCCGAGTGGGGGCATGTGCTCCTGTTCTTCCAAGCAGCCATGGCCCCAGCCATGAAGAATGGCTGCCTTTGAACTGTGGTGCTGGAGAAGACTCTTGAGAGTCCCTTGGACTGCAAGGAGATCCAGCCAGTTCATCCTGAAGAAAATCAGCCATGAATATTCATTGGAAGGATTGATCCTGAAGCTGAAACTCCAGTACTTTGGATACCTCATGCAAAGAACTGACTTATGGGGAAAAACCCTGATGCCGGGAAAGATCGAAGGCAGGAGGAGAAGGGGATGACAGAGGACGAGTTGGTTGGATGGCATCACTGACCTGATGGACATGAGTTTGAGCAAGCTCCAGGAGTTGGTGATGGGAAGCCTGGCGTGCTGCATTCTGTGGGGTTGCAAAGAGTCGGACAGGACTGAGCAGCTGAACTGATGCCCCCGGCCTGCTCTGTGTGTGTGTGTTGGGGGTGGGATTGGGGCTGAGCGTCCTGAGGAGCACCGGGAAGACAGGGGAGGCAGTGGGGGCCAGGGTCTGCAGTGCCCGGGGCCTGCTTCCTAGGGTGCAGGCTGTTACCACAGGCCCGTCTGTGAGGCGCTCTCGGCCCCTAGCCCACAGTCCTAGCCTGCTGGGAGCCTCCCCAGTTACGGCCGCTGTGAATGACGTGCTAAATACTCTGTGGCTTCAGCAGTTGAAAAGCAGCCTGGAAGCATGGTGCCTTTTGGAGATGAGGGCAGGTGGTTGTGCAGGACCGGGGCTGTCATGTCACGGTGACCGTTCGTTTCCTGTGACGCTGTCCTGTCTGGGTCAGATGTGCGTGGTGGGGAGGGGGTGACATGCTGTGGGGGACGGCAGGCCCGTGTGTCCCTGAGTGGAGACGCTGGCACAGAGCTCTGAGGGGTCTCCCTGCCTGTCTTTTCAGAGGCTCTTGACGAAGCTGCAGAGCTGGGAGAGGCTGGACCAGACCACCGGCTTGAGCATCAGGTAGGCAGAGGGTGCCAGGGCTGCAGTCGCCGCCTTCTCCTCACAGGTGGCACCGTTGGCGAGCGAGCCTGCGTCCCAGGTCCCTCTGGCAGCGGCCCGGCCTGCGGCTGCGGAGGCTCACAGGGATGGAGCTGGGCAGCTCTCCCTCCCAAGGACGTTCTCCAGGGCCAGCAGGTACTGCCCCAGTAGCGCTGGGCTTTCTTAAAGGACTGTGTTTGTTTGTACTGAGGAGGTAGTTGTTTTCTTGAGGAGAAGTAATTTCTTTTAGGTGGCTTTAACAGTTGAAATATGCTGAGTCCTTAGGGGTGGAACAGGGAAGCGGTAACAGTGGGTAGTTTGCCGTCAGGCCTCTGCAGCAGCCTTAGCGAGTCTGTCGAGCTGACCTCACAGGTGAGCGGGGTCTTCCACCCCCCTGCCACCTGGCCTCCTGGGGCCCCCGCCCCTTCTGGGGTTGCTCTGCCGCTGGCCCTCAGCCCCTGGGCCCCTTCTCGGCTCACACAGACTGACTCTGCCTGGGCACAGAGCTGGGAGGTTGGTGGTTTAGGATCAGTCCTTGGCTCCCGCGTCCTGCGGTGGTTAAGGAGCCTTCTGTTTGTCTGCTTGTGTGAGCTGAAGATGGGTTCTTCTCTGTGCTTCTCCTGTTGCTCTTGGAAACTGCGCCAAGACTGCGAGGGGCTGTCCTGTAATTACATCCTCTGACTGCTGCCCTGGGACCTGCCAGTTCCCCTGCGCTGTGGGCTCCAGGTGCTTGTCACTTGAAAGTGCCCCGTTGTCTTCTCTCTGTCTCGCTGAGTCTCAGAGGACAGGCCGGGCTGCTGTTCTCGCCTGGCCTCCACCTGTAGAGCTGGGCTCACGTGGGCTGCCCCAGTGGGGCCTCTCGCCTGCAGTTTCTCCCGCTCTCTGGGCTCGTGAGCTTCCTGCCCACTCCCAGGGAGGCTCCCGTCACAGGAGGGAGCTCGTGGCTGCTTTCTTGTGCCCTTTCCTGCCTGTGATGCCAGCTGCTGTGGTGTTTGAGCGCCTGACCCTGTCACACTGTGTCTGCTCCTCTGTCTGACCCCACTTGTTGTGGGGTCTCTGTGTCTTGGTTTCCATGTCTATAGATGGAAGAGTTTTCTGGAATGGGCTTCTCACCACAGGGTCATGCTCTTGAGAATCTGACGAAACTTGTAATCTCCCCACAAAAGCACAGGTTTGCGAGTGGGTGTGTGTAGGTGTGAGCTTCTGCAGGCTGGTCCAGGGCCCCGCGTCTTCCAGGCGTGGTCAGCAGCTCTGGTGGGCGGTCGACGCTGGGGCCCTGCATTTGTGCTGGTAGCGGCGGTTCGAGGGCCTGGGAGGCGTTTGGGGTCTTCTGCTCAGAGCATGACCGCAGTGTTGCCGCTCGGGGCCTGTCGAGACCCCAGGCTCTGGCTGCTTCCCAGTCTCCTTGGGCTTCTAAGAGCGGCCACCACAGGCGGCACCCCCTCGGCGAGCCTGGCTCCCTGCGGCCTTGGGGCCTACGCCTGCAGCTCCCCCCGGCCCACGCTGCTGTCCGCTCGCCTCTGCAAGACTGTCTCAGCTCTGGAGTCCGAGCTTCTGGTGCTTCAGGCCACGTGTCCTCTCCCTGGGCTCTGCTCTGGATGGACTCTGGCTTCTCTCAGGTTCTCAGTGGGCTCTGTGGCCTCGCAGAGGTTAGGACCTGCAAAAGGTCCACCCAGCCTGGCATTGGCCACCCGCTTCCTGTTTTGAGATTCGTTAAATCCTGAGGACCCAGAGATAAGGCTGGAAGGAATAGCGTGGGCTGGTGGCCCAACTAGTGCAAACCTGTTGGGAAGCCTGTCAAGCCGAGTGTCTGTATCTGCCAGACAAGCTTGTTCACCCTTGGCCTTGTCTGACCCTTGTCTCCAGCACACGGGTCATGTGAATCAGGGGCAGGTTGGCCTCAGGACTTGGAGGGTGTGAGGGAATGCCATGCAGGGGGTTGGCAGGGCCTGTGCACTTGGGAGTGCCGGGGTGAGCAGGGCGGGCGCCTCTGGTATCCAGAGGTTCTTGTCCCAGGGCCTTGGGGTTGGACGGAGGGAGTGAAGGTGGTGAAGGTCTGTGAGGCGCTGAGCGTCTTTCCTCAGGAGTGTGGCCTGGCTGGTGATCTGAAGGTGCTGAACAGGGACACCCTGTGAAGTGTCTGTGATGTACTCGGGGGTACGTTTACGGGATCTATGCACTGGAAACTGCAAGATGTGGCTGAGAGACCATACACTGGGAGCAGGGTAAGTCAGTGCAGACAGATACCGTCGTACTCAGTATTGTGGAGGTGATTCGTAGGCTTAGCACAGTCCCACTCAGCCCCAGGAGGCTTTTCTGGAGAAATCGACAAACTGATTCTCAAATTTCTACAGAAATGGAGAGGACCTGGAATGGCTGTCAGGCTTTGGAAGAAGAATGTGCCACTGGGCTTCCAGAGGCCTGCAAGCTCCCTGTGAGCAGCGTTAATCAGGAAGGGTGGTCATAGTGTGGAGTGAATCAGTGGGGCAGAGTAGAGCGCTCAGGAATAGGCCAGATACTCAGAGTCAATTGATTTCGGTCAAAGGTGACAAGATAATTCAGTAGGAGAGAGTCTTTGAGCAGATGGTGCTGGCCACAGGGAGTCTGCACAGACATGGGCACCTCATACTGGGCACTGAATAGTTCAGCGGGGCACGGACTTACGGGTAAAAAAGACACTCCTGGAAGTGTGGGTATGGTAAAGAGTTCTTAGGACACAAAAAACAAGATATACATGGAAAAAAATTGATAAGTTAGACTTAATCAAAATTAAAAACTTTTGCTTTCAAAAAACACTGTTAAAAAAATAAGGCAAAATGTAGAGTGTGACAAAATATTTGCAGTATATGTGTCTGACTGAGGACTTGTATTCAAAATGCAGAGTAAATGCTTCAAATTGATAAGATAACCAGGTTAAAAAAGTGGTTGAGAGGCTTTGGACAGGGAACTTTGAGAAGATGTGTGATGAATAAAGACGTGAGAACCACTCGGTGTGGTCAGCACGGAGCACACGCTCAGGTCCCAGCGAAGCCCGCTCCCCTCGGGGACGGTGCGGCCAGCAGGCGCCGGCCTGGCCCGGGGTCAGCAGCGGACGGGGCGCTGTGTGCAGCCTTCACTCTGGGCACAGGCTCATTTCTTGAGCTTGTCTAAGGCCTACGGGCAGCTGGGACTAGCCCAGGCTCCTTCAGTTTGTCTGGGTCCTGGGACGTGGAGCGGGTGCTGCGGGAGTGTTGCCGTGGAGGCCAGGTGTGGGCCGCAGAAGGCCAGTTCAGTTCAGTTCAGTCACTCAGTCGTGTCCGACTCTTTGCAACCCCATGAACCGCAGCACGCCAGGCCGCCCTGCCATCACCAACTCCCGGAGTTCTCCCAAACCCACATTCATTGAATCGGTGATGCCATCCAGCCATCTCATCCTTGTTGTCCCCTTCTCCTCCTGCCCCCAATCCCTCCCAGTATCAGAGTCTTTTCCAATGAGTCAACTCTTTGTATGAGGTGGCCAAAGTACTGGAGTTTCAGCTTCAGCATCATTCCTTCCAAAGAACACCCAGGGCTGATTTCTGAAATATGCAGAGTTATGCAGGGTCAGCAGTCCTGACCCTTATTGAGACCAGGCTTTCTTCCTCTATTGAGACCATACCTTCCCACATACAAAAGGTCTCGCGTGGTTTACTTTATCTTCTTGCCAAGAGGCCTGTTAACGTTTTTATGGCTCTTTTCCTAGATAAATGTCTATCAACTAGAAAACTGTTTTTCCCTTGAAGTGTTTTTTCTTTTGTCTCCATCACCCTCAAAATACTAAATAAAGTTACGTTCCTGTAGAACAAAGGTGCAGTGCGTTATAACAAAGAAAGTACTTAACCTAAAGATCTAATGTTGCTAATAGCAGGACTACTGCCTGTTATTTCTACATACCAGCTATATCAACAAATAAAAGATATGAAAATATGGCAGCAAGTATTGGCTCAACAAATGAAACCCTTAATCAGTCCTATTCTAATGATTTTGACTCCTCGGAAGCCCCTACATTCCTAGGATGTTTTAAGCTTCCTGTGTCAGGAGGCTGCAAACAATCACATGCGCAGCTGTAAGAGTCCAGCAGGCAGGCTAGAAAGCCATCAGAGTGGTTTTTGGATTGAAACAGTCGTATTATGCACAGGAGATTTACTATCTGAAAGCTCTAAATTAACTTTTTCCAGAAAAAGGTGGTGGAGGGACAGCCCCTGTTAATGTCAGAAGAGTGGGTGGAGAGCGTAGCACGGTAAGGCAGGCAGACTCTGGTGTTGGGGGAGATGCTGGGAACATCCCGCCTTCGGGTATGCCGAGCCTCCTTCCTCATGACCTTTGCCATGGGCGGAGTTCCTCACGCTGGCTCCTGGCATGTAGAGTCTTCTCTTGTGTTGTTGGAAGAGGGTGTAGAACCAGTGTGTTCTCTTGGCAAACTTTATTAGCCTTTGCCCTGCTTCATTCCACATTCCAAGGCCAAATTTGCCTGTTAGTCCAGGTGTTTCTTGACTTCCTACTTTTGCATTCCAGTCTCCTATAGTGAAAAGGACATTTTTGGGGGGTGTTAGTTCTAGAAGGTCTTAGAGGTCTTCATAGAACCGCTCAACCTCACTAGCTTCACGTGGTCTTCACCCCCGTGCCACCCCCCACCCCCAGCCTCGCCTCCTCCGGGCGGCCCTCGTACCCTAGTTGGTCCCAGGGCTGCTGCNGTGAAAAGGACATTTTTGGGGGGTGTTAGTTCTAGAAGGTCTTAGAGGTCTTCATAGAACCGCTCAACCTCACTAGCTTCACGTGGTCTTCACCCCCGTGCCACCCCCCACCCCCAGCCTCGCCTCCTCCGGGCGGCCCTCGTACCCTAGTTGGTCCCAGGGCTGCTGCTCTCAGAGCAGGATTGAGGGCTGCCCCCAGGGCGGCGCTGCTGGCTGATACGGCTCTCACCCTTGTCCGTCTTTCTGGGCAGAAGCTGGTAAATTCCTGTGCGATTTTCTAGAAATGCTGTGTGTACGTATGAGCTTTTTTTTTCTTCCAGTTTTATTTCGATATCAACAAACAGCACCACACAAGTTTAAGGCACGCAGAGCCGTGGCCGGGCTCGTGCGGCTCGCGGGGTGACCGCCGCGAGGCGCGCAGGGCCGAGGCCGGGCTCGTGCGGCTCGCGGGGTGACCGCCGCGAGGCGCGCAGGGCCGAGGCCGGGCTCGTCCGGCTCGCGGGGTGACCGCCGTGGTGAGCTCAGTGGGTGCAGGATTTAAAACCAGGAAAGCAGTGTTTTCTTTGTCGTGCAAGCTCTTCGTGTATCTCCTGCCCCCTCCCAAGAGGCGCCCGCTCTGCACCGCTCCCCTGCGGGCTTGCCGTTCTCAGTTAGCTTCGGGCAGTGCCCCTGCCCTGCCCTCCTGCGCTGTCGGGTCCCGAGGTGTCTGTGGTGCTGGTGGCGCTGATGGACTGGATTCCCCTGCTGATGGCCATCAGGGTGTTTCCAGTGGGGCTATTTTCCCACCAATAAGCACTGTTACTTTGGTTGGACGAATTCTTAGCAGTAGTTTTTTACCCTAAAAGATGCCTGTGTTTGACTGAATTGTCCTCCAAGCGTGTACCTGACCTTTCTGTCACAGCGTGAGCGCGTGGTTGGTCGCCTGGGGCAGGGTGTATTCAAAGGCTCTAAGGGAGATGGAGAGTGCAGGCACTGCGAGGCGGGGGCGGAGTGCAACGGCCGGGCCTCTAGAAGCGTCTCCGCAGCTCCTCCTGTGGGGGACGCTCACTGACCAGGCCGGAACGCCTGTTGAGCCCCTCTGCTCATTTCATAGGGGAAGCAGCTTGCTTGTGGCCGGGGAGCCGCTGCGCGCCGGCTCCGTCTCCGCTCTCTTGTGCCCGAGTCTGGCCCGTTTTCTGGCCGGGAGGGCGCAGACCTGCCAGTGTGAGCACAGGTGTGATGGGGTGGCCGGCGCTGCTGGCACCAGGGACACAGGAGGGCGGGCGGGCTTGTTGGCTCCGAAGCCTGGCAGCTGCGGCCCCGAAACTGCTGACCCATCATCTGGAGCGAAGCTGGGAGCTGATAAGTGCTGATCTGGACGTTTCCCAGAAGCATTTGTAGGCTGGCCAGGTGACAAGGCCTGGGTACCGTTCCCCTGACGTGTGAGCCAATTAGGAGGACGGCACAAGGCTGCATAATCTCCTCCTAAGAACGCACCCTACTGACCAGCTTGGACACTGGTATTTCCCTGGTGACTGTGTTCCCGATTTCTAATTACCTGGGTGCTGGGCTGATCAACACAGGAAGTGCTGTGGGCGCCTGGGGAGGTGGCTGGGCTGTCGGCCGGCTTAGTTGTTTTCATTGGTCTTGATGTGGCTTTCTTTAGAAGTTGGAGAGAAGATGGAACGGGAGAGCTTAGGCCTTTTGGGTGCTTGTGAGCTAGGCCCCTTTGGGTCCTGCGCGCTGACGCCTCCTTAGTCTCGGCCGAGTTCCTGTTTATTCCTGGCTCTTTCATTCTCGTGTTCCCAGCTGTTCTCAGGAACCCTAGGTCTGCAGGGGGGCATTGAACCATGCTTGATTTGCCCTCAGGCCTGTGCGTCTGTGAGGCGTTGGCTCCCAGGCCCCTGCAGCCCCAGCTGTGGGCTTCCTCCCCCAGTGGTGCGGGCAGAGGCCCGGGGCCTCGGAGCCGATCCCAGAGCTTCACCTGCCTGCGGAGGCTGGCAGCAGCTGTTCCCGGGGGCTTACTTGCTGTGGGTGCCGAGTCCTCAGCCTCTTTCAGCCTTGGAAGTTGTGTCTCCTGTTCTGGTCGTCCTCAGGCTTCAGACTTGTGACCCAGGAGCCTCTGCCTTTGGGGCCTCCGTGCCCAGCTCCAAGGCGCGTTTCATGAACGTTTGGTGACGAGTGAGGCGTCATGAACGTTTGGTGTCGATTCGCGACAGCCTCGCTTAGCCGTGGCTTGGGCGGGGCGCCCTTTGGCGCTTGGCTGCTGTGGCAGAGTCCTGGAGCTGTGCGCAGGGTGCCCGGCGGGAACCGGAAGACTAGAGTGGCAGGGAGCGTCCTGATGGCAGGCATTCTCTCAGCTGCAGCCCTGTGGGGGCCTCCCGCTCCCTGCCAAGGGCTTCACGTGTGAGTTGGCAGCGTCGTGGCCCAGCCTCTGCCTGCTGGACTTGTGCAGCAAGGTGTGGACAAACCCTGACGGGTTCACTCAGCCCCAGTGGGAAAAAAAACTGCTTTGTTCCCGCGGGGTCTGGCCGGCCGGGAAGCTCTGATGGAGACCCAGCTGGGCAGGGCCCCGTCTCCCCGGCTCTGGGCTTTGCAGAGCTGCAGGGAACGTGGTGGAGGAGCGGGCTCCAGAAGCAGCTCTTCCTGGGGGGCATCCCTGTGTGTGCTCCCCCAGGCCGAGCAGCAGCCTGTGCTTGGGGAAGCAAGCGGCCTGTGCTGCTCTGCTTCTCACTGGGCTCTTGAAGCTCCGGGGGCTTTTCTCCCTTCTTCGTGAATACGGCGCTTCTACTTCCGTGCCTCCTTTTAAGTTCACGCGAAGCGACAGCCTAAAGCCAGGCAGTGAGAGGGTTTAGACCAGGTCAGGCTGTGCTGGATTCCCAGGGGCTTGCTCGGGGGGGATGCTGAGGCAGCCGTGCTGTCCCAGGGGCTCAGACCTGGCAGAGGCTTGCTGAGAGCCAGTCATGCCCGCGGGCCTCCTGGGCTGTGGGAGGACCCAGGCCCCTCCCTGGTGGGTGCCAGGGTCCCTGGGCCGAGTGGGAGTGTCCTGAGAGGACAGAAGGTGAGGAGGGCCTGGGGGCTGCACACTCCCTCTGGGGCATCCCCGAGGGCCTGCCCCCTTAGAAAGCCACTGCGGCCTTCGCAAGGCCAGTGTCGCGGGGCGGGGCGGG
>SJYA01012804.1:0-11507 GCA_006410615.1 Neotragus moschatus
GTGAAGTTGCTCAGTCGTGTCCGACTCTTTGCGACCCCATGGACTGTAGCCTACCAGGCTCCTCCATCCTTGGGATTTTCCAAGCAAGAGTGCTGGAGTGGGGTGCCATTGCCTTCTCCAGGGGATCTTCCCGATCCAGGAATCGAACCCAGGTCTCCTGCACTGCAGGCAGACACTTTACCGTCTGAGCCACCTGGAAGGTTAAAAGTTAAAAGTAGTAAAAATAACTATATCTACATTAATTAGTCAACAGATACAGAAAATAAAAACGTATAATATATTGGAAACATAAAACATGAGTGGAGAGAAAATATAGAGTTTGGGAATATGTTCAAAGGTGAGCCTCTTAGAAACATCAAAGCAAACCACTAGTAGATACACAAAAGATAATGAGAAACGATCCTAAGTACATCAGTATGGAAAGTCATCAAACCACAAGGGAGGAAATCAAGAGAAGAAGCAGAGAGTAGCTATAAAGTAGCAAGAATACCAAAACAAAATACCAATAAGTATATAGCCATTAATAATTACTTTAAATGAAAATAGACTAAAAGCTTCAGTCAAAAGACAAATAGTAGCTGAATGAATAAAACAAGATAAGACTCATCTACAGCTGCCTGTAAGATACTCATTTCAATATAAGGACATATACAGACTGAAACTGAAGAACTGAGAAAAAGATGTCTCATACAAATGGAAGTAAAAAGAAATCTGGGGTGGCTATACTTATATCAGACAAAACAGACTTTAAAACAAAGTTTGTATAATAGCCAAAGTGGGAATTATAGAGTGATAAAAGGATCAATCAACATGAATATTTAACATTTGAAAATTTTATGCACTCAACATAGGAGCATAAAATATATAAAGCAAATATTAACAGGCCTAAAGGGAGAAGTTGACAGCAATATAATAATAGTAAGGGATTTTAATACCCCATATTCATCAAGGGATAGATTATCCAGACAGAAAATAAATAAGAAAGCACCAGCCTTAAGTGAAAATTAGATCAGAAATAAATTAAATCTATCTATCTATCCATCTATTTATCTAGAACAGTCCATACAAAAGCATAATACACATTCTTCTGAACTGCACATGGAACATTCTCTAGGACAGATCCTATGTTAGGTCACAAAAGAAGCTCAATAAATTAAGATTAAAATCCTATGAAGAAATATTTTTGACCACCAGGATATGAAACTATAAATCAATTAAAAGAGAAAAACGATAATATAACAAGTATCTTAAACAGCAGCATGCTACTGGACAAGCAAAAGGTTCAATAAAGAAATCAATAAATTAAGTAACAAAGTTATTGTTAAGACCAATAAAAGAGATATCTGTGGGGGGAAAAAGGCACCCAAAGAAACTGCTTTGTAAGGAAAGCTGGGAAGGGGAGGTGGTTCATTTTAACGTTACTAGATTTATATTTTTCTGGATAGAATTTTCTGAGGCTATCCTGAGAAAGATAACTTCCTTTTAAAAAATATATATATATATAAATTGGAGATTAATTACTTTACAATATTGTATTGGTTTTGCCATACATTAATATGTATCTGCCACAGGTATACATATGTTCCTCATCCTGAACCCCCCTCCCACCTCCCTCCCCATACCATCCTTCTGGGTCATCCCAGTGCACCAATCCCAAGCATCCAGTATCATGCAATGAACCTGGACTGGTGACTCATTTCACATATGATATTATACATGTTTCAATGCCATTCTCCCAAATCATCCCACCCTCGCCCTCTCCCACCGAGTCCAAAAGACTGTTCTATACATCTGTGTCTCTTTTGCTGTCTCACATACAGGGTTATCGTTATCATCTTTCTAAATTCCATATATATGCGTTAGTATACTGTATTGGTGGTTTTCTTTCTGATTCCAGTTTCATCCACCTGATGGATGAACTGATTCAAATGTCTTCTTTTTAATGGCTGAGTAATACTCCATTGTGTCTATGTACTACAGCTTTCTTATCCTTTTAAAAGATTTCTTCAAGGGATTTTATATTCCCAGATAAACAGAGGAAGGTACAGAGATTTCCCCACACAAGAACAGCCCCCTCCTTGTCAGCATCTCCCAGTAGAGTGGTACGTTTGTTACAATTGATGAAACTGCAGTCATACATCATAATCATCCAAAGACAATATTTTGCATTAGAATTCATTCTTGGTGTTGTACATTCTATGTGGTTAAACATATAAGGACATGTACCCACCATGATGGTATCATACATAGTATTTCAACTGCCCTGAGAAGTCCTCTGTGGGCCTCCTGTTCATCCTTCTCCTCCCAGCAGCCAAGCACTGGCAGCCACTGATCTTTCTATTGTCTCCAATCTTGCCTTTTCCTAAATTTCATATAGTTGGAAGCACATAATATGTAGCTTTCTCATATTGGCTTCTGTCATTTAATAATATGCATATAAGATTCTTCTGTCTTTTCATGGCTTGATAGCACATGCTTGCTTTAGTAGTGAACAATATTACATTGTCTGAATGTACCACAGTTTATTTAGCCATTTCTCTACTGAAGTATATATCTGTTGCTTCCAAATTGTGGCAATTATGAACAAAACTGCTGTAAACATTTATATGCATGTTCTCGTGTGGACATAAGTAATGTTGTGGATATAAGTTTAATCTTTTGGGTAAACTTCTGGCTTCCCTGATACCTCAGTTGATAAAAAAAATCTGCCTGCAATGCAGGAGACCCTGGTTCAATTCCTGGGTCACGAAGACCCACTGGAGAAGGGATAGGCTACCCCCACCAGTATTCTTGGGCTTCACTTCTGGCTCAGCTGGTAAAGAATCCACCTGCAATGTGGGAGACCTGGGTTTGATCCCTGGGTTGGGAAGATCCCCTGAAAAAGGGAAAGGCTACCCACTGGCGTATTCTGGCCTGGAGAATTCCATGGACTGTAGTCTCTGGGGTTGCAAAGAGTCACACATGAATGAGCAACCTTCACTTTCACAGTTGCTGGATCACAGAGTAAGAATATGTTTAGTTTTGAAAGAAAACACTAACCTTTCATTCAAAGAATGATTTTCTTTTGTTTGTTTTGTTTTTATTTATTTGCTGCTCTGCATCCTTGCTACATTTGATGTTGTCAATGTTCTGGGCTTTGCACATTCTCATAAGTGTGCAGTGGTATCTCATTGTTTCAATTTGCATTTCCCTGATGACAAACTGTATTACGTACAAAATCTTTTCATATGCTTATTTGACATCTGTAGATATGCTCTGGTGTGGTTTCTCTAAAACATTATTTTTAATCAGTAGAAGAATCAATGTGAATTTGGAAAAAGACCAATTGGTTCCTCAATCCTTTGGATACCAGATTCTTTGAGAATACAATAAGTTTATCCTGGGAGCTATTCCTTAATCTAAATTGTGATTGAAAATATTTTGATTCACATTCACATTCTCCTAGCATATAAAGAGTTGAGTGCTTTAGTGCTTTGGGAGAATGACACTGAAACATGTATACTATCATGTAAAAAACAAATTGTCAGTCTATATTCAATACAGGATACAGGATGCTTGGGACTGGTGCACGGGGATGATCCAGAGAGTTGATATGGGGTGGGAGGTGGGGGGCAGGGTTCAAGATTGGGAACTCATGTACACCTGAGATGGAAAAAAATTAAAAATTAAAAATAAAATAAAATAAAATAACTAGACAAAAAAAAAAAGAGTTTAGTGCTTTTTATACTGACATGCACCTCAAGTAAAATTTGTAGTTTATTTTGTCTTTGTTTCCATATCCTAAAACAGAAAAATCATTTTCTTGGAATTTGAAATACTTGGGGTTTCACAGAAATTGAGTGGATATTTTTGTGAATAGGTGTGTTTTCAGTTTTCTAAGGAGAGGTTCAGTTTTCACTAGTCTTTCACAGGAGTTTGTGACTTAAAAAAAAAAAAACAAAGTAAACAGGCTTTTAAAATGTAGCACATGCTTAATTATCACAATTGTAGTTATAAATTTATAGCCAAAATTATTGATTTTGAATTTTAGCTTCAGGTTTTTCAGAAATAAGTGTTTATAAGCAATTACAGGACTCTTAATAATGCTGACACAACACCATATTTTCACCCTGTATGTTCAATATCAATGTTTCTGGTCATGCTCCCTTCTATCATCTTTTCATCTATCAGCTGTACGTCTGGTTTGAAATTTCACGTTTAGCCAATTTAAAATATACCTTCTTCTAATTCTGACCCCATACATATGATTCACTCTCATCTTCATTGCATTCCTATATTGTATTTCAATTCAACTTTTGCACACAAGTAGTTTTAGGTTCTTTATGTGATAAAACAAAAATTCTACATCAGGGCACATGATTCGTTGTGCAGTAGGTTATGGATTGGAGACATGGCTATCACTTGTGGGATCATATTTTGTGATATCCTATGATCATCTCTGAGTATACTTTCTCCTTGCTTATTCATTGGACAGTTGAGATGGAGGGTTTGGAAAAGGCCCAGGGCATGGCAAAAGCACTTGACAAAAGCAACCTGAACCTCTCAGTCACCACTTGGAAAGTCACCTGCATAACAGCTACTTAGATTGCGATATGAAAAAAAAAGTTAATCTCTTTTGTATTAAATCTTTAAGAATTTCGTATGGTTTTCTGTAACTGCGTATGTTAACTACTTCACACATAGAAATTCATTTCCTCCTGCTTTAGAGATCCCTGAGATTGGGCCTTTATTTCTATCATTGTCAGGATAATCAATTTATCTCTTCTTTCTTTATCACTCCCATCTGATCTCACTAAATTTTTAAATATAACCTTTGCTTTTTACTGTATTTGTCTAGAACCCTAAATCTTTGTGTGAATAAGAATGATTTAGTTGTGAGATTTAGGTTAATACATTTTTGTTCTTACTTATAGGCAGATTTATTACAAATGTTCCTGAATGTTATCAGAAGGATCATGATGCAAGTGCTTACAGCAATTAAAGCCAATAACATCCAGTGGAGGATATGTAAACACTACTGGTCATAAAGCTCTTTTCATCCGCAGCTCTGTAGTTTAGAATAAATGCTCCAGATTCTCAGGGTTTTCAGTTATCTGTATGACTATTTAGATTTTTGCACCTAATAAACTTCCATATTTGCAATTGTGATCTTCAATAAATTTTTCACTCGTTTTGGGGGATTATATTTGTGTCACTTTCAAAGTAGGAAACACTTATTGCTTCTTTATAGTAAGAGTCATTGTAGGATAATACCAAGTAAGGACATAATTTAGGGATCATATACACCCAGATTCTAATCTTACCATGGCATTAAAGTAAGAAATTTCTCCAGTCTCTTCATTCCTCTTTTAAGGAGATCATTGCTGAGGAGCTTTTTCAGATACATGAACCATATTAATTCAGCCCAACAAGGGCTTCTGGACCCTCTTCCTCTATGTAGGTATTTATCACTGTATTGTAAATATGGATTGAAGAGATGTGGTCGCTTAGAAAATCTATATGTATAGATCTACCTATATTTCCAATAAACTATTCTAGACTAACATCATGAACTCTGTTTTACTTGAGACATTCAGATACAACTTGCTATAATGTCCAAGAAAATTGTCAGATGAGTCTGAGACACGTGTAGTAGACTCTTTCCTTTCACTCCAATTACCATATTCTGGTTAGGTAACATATATCTCCTGAAGATATTGTTAAGATATATATAACCCACAACTCAATTCTGAAAGCATTGACAATATCTATTCTCATTTCAAACTTATAATGGACTAGCATTCTTATCTCTGATTTACTCTAGACATTTGGGTAGGATCTAGAGGGCTGACTTAGGAAAAAAAAATTCAAAAAATGACAGTTGAGTGGATATGAAATGTCCACCTTCTGCTCATAAGTGGGTAATGCTATGACAGGTGAGTTGATGCAGCTATTTTGAATAAAATAGAGACAATGATGTCTGTAAGGACGGAGGAATTGGATGATTACTACTAAATTATATTCATGCCCCATGGAAGGAAAATAAACCAAATGCTGATAATGTCTAAATAAGAACTAGGCAACTTTGGTGGTAGCTTACAGAGAAGACATCATCACCGAGTGGAAGGATGGATGAATGTAATTGAATGGAAGACTAAAGACCTATTTGTTAAGTCATGGAGTGACAAAGATGTTTGAATGCTCATTCAGTGTGGATCTGTAATATAATGATGATGATCATAGTGGGGAAAATATATGATCCTGGAAACTCAGAAAAGGACGTGTGAATGGAAGCCTCTAAGAATGCTGACTTTCCAACCACCTACACTCACCTAGAATTTTTGTGCTTGTGGTCAACAGTTCCCTTGGAAGGAGAAGGTAATTCTTGTTCTGGAATATGTTTCAGAAGCTGCTTCCTCATAAGGCAATACATAACCCACTCAAGGCTATTCTCCCATCACCTTTCCTACCTTCCAGGCCAAAAATAATGGTTAAATCCCAGTATAATTTGGCTGTGGATACACTGGTTCTGGTAACTGAGGAAAGAAGCTATGTAAATAATTTCAAAAACAGGGGTTTATGTGAACTGAAGATGTGCTTCTAGGATTGTATTTTAAGGGTTCTTAAACAATGAGCTTCCCTTGTGGCTCAGCTGGTAAAGAATCCGCCTGCAATGCGGGAGACCTGGGTTTGATCCCTGGATTGGGAAGATCCCCTGGAGAAAGGAAAGGCTACTCACTCTAGTATTGTGGCCTGGAGAATTCCATGGACTATATAGTCCATGGGGTTGCAGAGAGTTGGACATGACCTAGCAACTTTTACTTTCACTTTCAAACAATGAGGCCAAAGTGTAAGACTAGATAATAAAGAATTTTTTGTATAAGAGATATTTCTTTGATATATATTTAACACACTGTTAGTGATCTAAGGTGATGAGGTAAATTCACCACTGGACTGGGTCTTAGAAGCCTGGACAAATCATACTCACTGTAGTAGAAATATCTAAGTTGTCCTGATACATAACAGTGGAAGAAAGAAAGCAGTTAACTGGGCATGTTGGAAAGTAAACATGATGTAAAACTAGAAGTTCCATTAGTGTGTTATTTTCTGGTAGAAGTCTTGGGTACATATCATTGACCAAAGGCATCAGGAATAAAATAGGGGAAATGACACTGATATCACTATGAAATTATGTGATAATTCTCTGCAATCCAAGGATAATTGTAGAAGAGTCACTTAGCCTCCCATTAACACACATGGAGACAAGGAAATTCTAAAGTAATAGAGGCCAGGTAGTCACATTATAACAACCAGAAACCAGGAATATGCAATTACTATAACAACTGACAACATCAAAGAGTAGCCAAGGGGGTTTGACCTGTGAGGAGTTGAGATGGTTAATAGAATTTGGCATCTATATAATTAAATTTGATAAATAGCACTTTCATTGGTAGTCTAATATTTATTTAAAAATAAAACAAACAAACAAACAAACAAAAAGCTTCTGGAATGAAAGAACAGAGAATTATTAAAAGAACAAAAAGTTATTATCCCTTCAGTTCCAAAACCTGAACTGATTTTCAGATCTAGAAACTCCTGATTAAAAAGATATTAATAGCTGGGTCCCTAGGAGAAAGAACCCTGTAGTACAAAGGAAGGTAGATTAATGTGATGAATATTTAATTTTGTCAAATGATTTTTTGCATCTATTGAGATGATCAGTTTTTAGTCCTCACTTTGTTAATGGGTGTATCACATTGGTTGATTTGTAGTTATTGAACCATCCTTGCATCCTTGGAATAAATCCTGCTTGTTTACGGTATATGGTTCTTTTTATATTGTTGAATTAGAATTGCTTGCATTTTGTTGAGGCTTTTTAATCTATATTTATTAAAGACATTGGCTTTTAATTTTCTTTTTTGTAGTATCTTTTCTGTGTTAGATTTACAGAATGGTGGCTTCAAAGAATGAATTTGGGAGTGTTCCCTGCTCTTCAATTTTTTTGATAATTTGAGAAGGATAGGTATTAACTTTTCTTTATAGGTCTGGTAAAATTTCCTTGTGAAGTTGTCTAGTCCTGGACTACTTTTTTGCTTTTGGAGTTTTTTTTCTTTTTCAATACAAATTCAGTTTCCCTACTAGTGATCAGTGTGTTAATATTGTCTATTTCATTCTCATTCAGTCTTAGAAAATTGTATATTTATTGAATTGTGTCCATTTCTTCCAGGTTGTCCAATTTGCTGATATATAACCATTTGCTGTATCCTAGTAATTTTTGGAATCTCTGTGATTTTGGTTGGCATTTATCTCCTTTTATTTCTTATTTTAGTTGGGTCCTCTGTCTCTCTCTTTTATATATATATATATATATATATATATATATATATATATACACACATACTTTTTCTCCTTGATGAACCTGGCTAAAGGCATATCAATTTTGTTTGTCTTTTCAAAACAATAGTCCTTGTTTTCATAGATTTTCTTTATTGTCTTCCATATACTGTAGCACACCAGGCTTCCCTGTTCATCACCAATTTTCAGATCTTGCTCAAACTCATGTCCATCTAGTCAGTGATCCCATCCAACTATTTCATCTTCTGTTGTCCCCTTCTTCTCCTGCCTTCAATCTTTCCCAGCATCAGGGTCTTTTCAAATGAGTCAATTATTTGCATCCGTGGCCAAAGTATTGGAGTTTCAGCTTCAATATCAGTCCTTCCAATGAATATTCAGGACTGATTTCCTTTAGGATAGACTGGTTGGATCTCCCTGCAGTCCAAGGGATTCTCAAGAGTCTTCTCTAACAATACAGTTCAAAAGCATCAATTCTTTGGTGCTCAGCTTTCTTTATAGTCCAGCTCTCACATTCATACATGACTACTAGAAAAATCAAGCTTTGACTAGATGGACCTTTGTTGATTAAGTAATGTCTCTGCTTGTTAATATGCTATCTAAGTCGGTCATAACTTGTCTTCCAAGGAGCAAGCATTTTTTTTAATTTCATGGCTGAAGTCACCATCTGCAGTGATTTAGGAGCTCCCCAAAATAAAATCTGTCACTGTTTCCATTGTTTCCCCATCTGTTTGCCATGAAGTGATGGGACCAGATGCCATGATCTTGGTTTTTTGAATGTTGAGTTTTAAGCCAACTTTTTCACTCTCGTCTTTCACTTTCATCAAGAGGTGTTTTAGTTCTTCTTCACTTTCTGTCATAAAGGTGGTGTCATCTGCTTATCTGACATTATTGATATTTCTCCCAGAAAACTTGATTCCAGCTTGTGCCTCATCCAGCCCAGCATCTTTCATGATTTATGCTGCATATAAGTTAAATAAGCAGGATGACAATATACAACCTTGAGGTACTCCTTTCCCGATTTGGAACCAGTTTGTTCCATGTCTGGTTCTAACTGCTTCTTGACCTGCATACAGATTTCTCAAGAGGCAGATCAGGTGGTCTGGTATTCCCATCTCTTGAAGAATTTTCAACAATTTGTTGTGATCCACAAAGTCAAAGACATTGGCATAGTCAATAAAGCAAAAATAGATGTTTTTCTGGAGCTCTCTTGCTTTTTCTGTGATCCAAAAGATCTTGGCAATTTGATCTCTGGTTCCTCTACCTTTTCTAAATCCAGCTTGAATATCTGGAAGTTCAAAGTTCTTGTATTATTGAAGTCTGGCTTGGAGAATTTTGAACATTGCTTTGCTAACGTGTGAGATGAGTGCAGTTGTGTGGTAGATATTCTGAGCATTTTTTGGCATTGCCTTTTTTTGGGACTGGAATGAAAACTGACCTTTTCCAGTCCTGTGGCCACTGTAGAGTTTTCCAAATTTGCTGGCATAGTGGGTGCAGCACTTTCACAGCATCGTCTTTTAGGATTTGAAATAGCTCAACTAGAATTCCATCACCTCCACTGCTCTTATTTGTGTGATGCTTCCTAAGGCCCACTTGACTTCACATTCCAAGATGTCTGACCCTAGGTGAGTGACCACACCTTCATGGTCTTCTGGCTCATGAAGACATTTTTTGTACACTTCTTCCTTGTATACTTGCCACCTTTTCTTAATATCTTCTGCTTCTGTTGGGTCCATACCATTTCTGTCCTTTATTGTGCCCATTTTTATATGAAATATTTCCTTGGTATCTCTAATTTTCTTGAAGAGATCTCTAGTCTTTCCCATTCTATTGTTTTCCTCTATTTTCGCTGATCACAGAAGAAGAATTTCATTTCTCTCACTATTCTTTGGAACTCTGCATTCAAATGGGTATATCTTTCCTGTTCTTTTTTGCCTTTAGCTTCTCTTCTTTTCCCAGATATTTGTAAGAAATCCTCAGATAACCAATTTGCCTTTTTGCATTTCTTTTTCTTGGGGATGGTCTTGATCACTGNCGCTGATCACAGAAGAAGAATTTCATTTCTCTCACTATTCTTTGGAACTCTGCATTCAAATGGGTATATCTTTCCTGTTCTTTTTTGCCTTTAGCTTCTCTTCTTTTCCCAGATATTTGTAAGAAATCCTCAGATAACCAATTTGCCTTTTTGCATTTCTTTTTCTTGGGGATGGTCTTGATCACTGCCTCCATACATCATGAACCTCTGTCCATAAGTCCATAGTTCTTCAGGCACACTGTCTATCAGACCTAATCCTTTTAATCTATTCCTGTCCTTAGTAGGAAGGTTTTTGTTTTTTTTTTGAGGTTTTTCTATTTCTTTTTTCTACCTTTCTTAAGGTAGGGTTTTTTTTTATCATTGTAAACTCTCCTCTTAGAACTACTTCTCATATAAATTTTGGGAAGCTGTTTTTATTTTCATTTGTGTTGGTATATTTTCTGATTTTTCTCTTTGATTTCTTCATTGACCCATTGACTTTTATAGTAGCATGTTGTTTAGTTTCCACATTTGTGTTTTCACTTTTCCTTCCTTCCTATAATTGTTTCTCATTTCAATCCATAGTGGTTGGAAAAAACACGAGATAGTTTCTGTCTTCTTGAATTTGTTTAGACATGTTTTGTAGCCAAGTATATTATCTATTTTGGATTTCATTCAATGGGCTCTTGAGAAGTGTCTGTATTGTGGTGTTTTGGATGGAAAATTCTACAGATGTCTATTAATTCAAATAGGTGCTGTTTTATATTATATCACCCTTTATTTCTATTAATATTTTTTACAGATTTAGTTCCTGCTATATTAAGTGTAGATATAGATAGATATAAATATAGATTCTTCTTGCATTTATCCCTTATCACTATATTCAGTTCAGTTCAGTTCAGTTGCTCAGTCGTGTCTGACTCTTTGAGACCCTATGAATCAAAGCACACCAGGTCTCCCCGTCCATCACCAACTCCTGGAGTTCACTCAGACTCGCATCCATCGAGTCAGTGATGCCATACACTCATTTCATCCTCGGTCGTCCCCTTCTCCTCCTGCCCCCAATCCCTCCCAGTGTCAAAGTCTTTTCCATTGAGTCAACTCTTCTCATGAGGTGGCCAAAGTACTGGAGCTTCACCTTTAGCATCATTCCTTCCAAAGA
>SJYA01012805.1:0-11215 GCA_006410615.1 Neotragus moschatus
CAGTTTCTTATAAAACTAAATATACAGTTATAACCTGCAATTGCACCCCTGGGCATTTATCCTACCAAAGTGAAACATGTCCACATAAAAACTTACAAATGGCTGTTCATAATAGCTTTATATTAACAGCCCAAATCTGGAAAGAACCAAAATGTCCCTCAAGAACTGACTGGTTAACCTGAGAAATCTATATCATACAGTATTACTCTGGCAATGAAAACAAACTATTGATACACAACAGCTTAAGTAGATCAAGCCCATTATGCTCAGTGGGGGGTGGGGGGACACTATTATCCAAACATAATTTAAAAATTAAGATTTTGTTTATATATATATATTCTTGAAATGACAAAATTAATATGGATGGAAAACAGATTAGTTGTTGCCAGGGGTTGTAAATAGTTGAGGAGGGGAGGAATGGATAAGAATAACTGTAAACTAAGTATGAAGGGAAAGCATGAGAGATAAATCTTGGTGATGGCATAGTTCCATATCTTGATTACAGTTGTGGCTATATGATCTACAAAATGTGATAAAGTGACATATATCTATATGTAAATGTACATATATATATATACATAGACAGATAGCACCAATGCTAAAATTCTTGTTTTGATGCTATACTGTCAGATAACCACTGGAGGAAAATGAAGGAAGGATACAGGTGACCTCTACATTATCTTTTCANTATATGATCTACAAAATGTGATAAAGTGACATATATCTATATGTAAATGTACATATATATATATACATAGACAGATAGCACCAATGCTAAAATTCTTGTTTTGATGCTATACTGTCAGATAACCACTGGAGGAAAATGAAGGAAGGATACAGGTGACCTCTACATTATCTTTTCAATATATCCTACAAATCTACTTTTTAAGTTAAGCAATTTTTAAACATCAATGTCAAAAGAAAACTAAATGAGGTGTATTTCATCAAAATCTAAAAGTTCTGTTCTTTGAAATATTCAATAAAAGTGAAAGAAGAAGCTACGACTGAGGAAAAATATGAATTTGTATCTAAAACACTAAGAAAACCCAGTTTAAAACTGGACAAAATAGCTGACAGATACTTGACAAAAGAAAATATATGGATGACCAAAAGCACACAAAAAGATGATCATCATCAATCACTGGGGAAATCAAATTTAAAACCATAATGAGATACTATGACACATCCTGTAGAATGACTAAAAATCAAAAAGAATGACACATGTTGACAAATTTGTGAAGCAACTTAAACTTGCTTATACTGCAGGTGACAATGTAAAATGCTACAAATCACTTTGGAAAACAGGTTACTCCCAAAATATTCAAACATACCATATGACCCAGGCATTTTACTATTTGAAAAAAAAAAAATGAAAACATATGTCCACACAAAGACTTAAACATAAAAATTCACAGAAGCCTTATTAATAGCTAAACACAAGAAACACCACAAATGCCAATCAACAGAACAAGTAATCAAATTTTGCTATATCCATAAAATAATCAATACATTGTTGTTACATACAAGCACATAGATGGATCTCAATAATACCATGCTAAGTGAAAGACACCAGTACAAAAATACGTATACTGTATTATTCCATTCCTCTCTAGTTCAAGAGGAAATAAAATGAATTTATAGTAATAAGGATCTGATATGGAGAAGGCAATGGCACCCCACTCCAGTACTCTTGCCTGGAAAATCCCATGGACAGAGAAGCCTGGTAGGCTGCAGTCCATGAAGTCACTAGAAGTCAGACATGACTTCATTTTCACTTTCACTTTTCACTTTCATACATTGGAGAAGGAAATGGCAACCCACTCCAGTGTTCTTGTCTGGAGAATCCCAGGGACAGAGGAGCCTGGTAGGAGGCCATCTATGGAGTCGCACAGAGTCGGACATGACTGAAGNCTATATCATACAGTATTACTCTGGCAATGAAAACAAACTATTGATACACAACAGCTTAAGTAGATCAAGCCCATTATGCTCAGTGGGGGGTGGGGGGACACTATTATCCAAACATAATTTAAAAATTAAGATTTTGTTTATATATATATATTCTTGAAATGACAAAATTAATATGGATGGAAAACAGATTAGTTGTTGCCAGGGGTTGTAACTAGTTGAGGAGGGGAGGAATGGATAAGAATAACTGTAAACTAACTATGAAGGGAAAGCATGAGAGATAAATCTTGGTGATGGCATAGTTCCATATCTTGATTACAGTTGTGGCTATATGATCTACAAAATGTGATAAAGTGACATATATCTATATGTAAATGTACATATATATATATACATAGACAGATAGCACCAATGCTAAAATTCTTGTTTTGATGCTATACTGTCAGATAACCACTGGAGGAAAATGAAGGAAGGATACAGGTGACCTCTACATTATCTTTTCAATATATCCTACAAATCTACTTTTTAAGTTAAGCAATTTTTAAACATCAATGTCAAAAGAAAACTAAATGAGGTGTATTTCATCGAAATCTAAAAGTTCTGTTCTTTGAAATATTCAATAAAAGTGAAAGAAGAAGCTACGACTGAGGAAAAATATGAATTTGTATCTAAAACACTAAGAAAATCCAGTTTAAAACTGGACAAAATAGCTGACAGATACTTGACAAAAGAAAATATATGGATGACCAAAAGCACACAAAAAGATGATCATCATCAATCACTGGGGAAATCAAATTTAAAACCATAATGAGATACTATGACACATCCTGTAGAATGACTAAAAATCAAAAAGAATGACACGTGTTGACAAATTTGTGAAGCAACTTAAACTTGCTTATACTGCAGGTGACAATGTAAAATGCTACAAATCACTTTGGAAAACAGGTTACTCCCAAAATATTCAAACATACCATATGACCCAGGCATTTTACTATTTGAAAAAAAAAAAATGAAAACATATGTCCACACAAAGACTTAAACATAAAAATTCACAGAAGCCTTATTAATAGCTAAACACAAGAAACACCACAAATGCCAATCAACAGAACAAGTAATCAAATTTTGCTATATCCATAAAATAATCAATACATTGTTGTTACATACAAGCACATAGATGGATCTCAATAATACCATGCTAAGTGAAAGACACCAGTACAAAAATACGTATACTGTATTATTCCATTCCTCTCTAGTTCAAGAGGAAATAAAATGAATTTATAGTAATAAGGATCTGATATGGAGAAGGCAATGGCACCCCACTCCAGTACTCTTGCCTGGAAAATCCCATGGACAGAGAAGCCTGGTAGGCTGCAGTCCATGAAGTCACTAGAAGTCAGACATGACTTCATTTTCACTTTCACTTTTCACTTTCATACATTGGAGAAGGAAATGGCAACCCACTCCAGTGTTCTTGTCTGGAGAATCCCAGGGACAGAGGAGCCTGGTAGGAGGCCGTCTATGGAGTCGCACAGAGTCGGACATGACTGAAGCGACTTAGTAGCAGCAGCAGCAGGATCAGATAGGCAGCTGATCTGATAGCAGGCTGGAGGAATTGACTGCAAAGGGCATGAGAGAACTTTCTAGGTTGCTGGAATTTTTCTCTATCTTGATTGTGAAGTGAGTTACATGGTGTAAATAGTCAAAACACATCAAATTACATGGATATGTTTTATGTTTCCCAGGAGGCCATGTGCTATGACATGAGATTTTACTTCTGAAAAGTCAGGAACAGGACAGCTGGAATATATAAGACCCCCCAAAGCAGATCTCGCATTCAGTAATACTAATTTGTCATTTTATGTAAGTATGCATTAACAGGAAGTGTACATTTTCTATTTGTAGTTGTGACAAATTTTCTTTTTAAAATAAATGAAAATATATCTTAAAAATGGTTGTGTTTTACAGAGAAAGCTTATAACTCAACTTAGTTGATGTAAGAACCCCATCAGTATAATTGACCACATTAAAGTATTGAAGGGAAAAAGAAAAATCTCATTACATACATTAATAAAATTAAAGATTCATCAATTACCAAAAACAAAGAAACGAAAGTAAAACCATATTAAACTAACTCTTCACCAATTTCCTTACCTTGATAAAAGACATTTACTAAAACACAACACAGTATACATAAGTGATGAAACTTGAAGTCAGGAGTCAGATACATATTCCTGCTACAATTTCCACAATTTAGCACAGTATTCCAATGACCACAGTTAAGCCAGAAAGGCAAAAAGTCTGTCTGAAGACACTACTACTAACTGCATGAAAGTCCAAAAGAACCTACAGACAAACTACTAAAAGTAGCAAGAGTGTCCATTCTAGTCACTCTATAGAAAAATTAACATAAAAAATGAAATGCTATGCTTGCATTTTAATAAGAACCAACTAACCATACAGAAGGCTGAGTACTGAAGAACTGATGCTTTTGAACTGTGGTGTTGGGAAAGACTCTTGAAAGTCCCTTGGACTCTGGGGAGATCAAACCAGTCAATCCTAAAGGGAATCAATCCTGAATATTTATTAGAAGGACTGATGCTGAAGCTCTAATACTTTGGCCACATGATGCGAAAAGCCGACTCATTGGAAAAGATCCAGATGCAGGGAAAGATTAAAGGCAGAAGGAGTATAGGACAACAGAGGATGAGATGGTTGGATGGCATCACTGACTCAATGCACATGAGTTTGAGAAAGCCCTGGGAGATGATGAAGGAGAGGGAAGCCTGGCCTGCTACAGTCCATGGGGTTGCAAAGAGTTGGACATGACTGAGTGACTAAACAACAGCAAGGGAAAATATACCAAAATATTTTATTCAAAGTAGTGTAAGGATAATACAATGTCCACAGGAAGTATCTAATAAAACAAGTTCAAGATAACTACAAAGGAAATTATAAAATCATTTTTGAAAGAGATAAAAGACACAGAGAAATAGAAAACTATATAATTTTATGGGTAAGAAAACTCAGTATCTAAAGATATAATCTCCTAAAATTAACACGTAAAGACTGTGCAATGGACTCAATACCACAATAAGATACTTTCACAGACTTCTATAAAACACATCTCAAATTTATGTTTAAAAAAAGTCTAATAAGAGTAGCCAACAATGTGAAAAAGAGTAGACAATACTATTGCCTTATCAAATATCAAGGGTAATTTAAAAGCTATGAAAATTGGTATAGTATAATATTGTCACAAAACAGATTTGTAAAACATTGGAATCAGAGAGCCCCCCAAATACACAAACACACACATATACATGGGTACTTACATATAAGGAAACAGCAGTACAAAGCTGTGAGGAATTAATAAAGTTGGCTTTCCCCAAAGAGGAATTATATTCCTAGACTTCTGACTATACTATGCAGCTACAATAAGCAAAACAGCATGATACTGGTACAAGAACAGATACATAAATCAATGGAATAAGATACAGAGTTGAGAAACCCATGAACTCATGGTCAATTAATCTGTTTCAAAGGAGGCATTGAAAAGACATTCTCAATAAGTGGTGCTGGGAAAATTGGACAGCTACATTTAAATGAATGAAATTAGAATATTCTCTAACACCATACACAAAAATAAACTCAAAATGTACTGAAGACCTAAATGCAAAACTGGATGCTATAAAGCTCATAGAGGAAAACAGATTGAACGCTCTTTGACACAAATAACAGCAGTATCTTTTAGGATTCACCTTTTAGAGAAATAAAAGCAAAAAATAAATGGGACCTAATTAAACTTGGTCTCCTTTGCAGTATAAAACATTTCATCAACAAAATGAAAATATTTTAGAGCAACTGTCCTCCAATAATTTTATTTTGTTCCATATTTCTCAATATTATACAACTATAACCTTTGATAACTATTAGTTACTCAAGAAGTTATGTTCTATGAGTATTGTTCAATTGCCATCACCAATGGAATGACACTCAGATATGTTCTTTCTATAAAACTATGTAATAAAAAGTTAAAAACAAAAAAGAAAATATTTACAACTGATATGATCAATAAAGGATTAATATCCAATGTACATAAAAAGTTCATATAACACCAAAAAATAAGCAACCTGATTGAAAAATGGGCAGAAGAACTGAATATATATTTCCTCCAAAGAAGACATTTCTCTAGAAAAGACACACAGGTAGCCAACAGGCATATGAGAAGATGTTCAATATTGCTCATCATCAGGGTAATGCAAATTAAAATCAGAATACATTCATACTGGTCAGAATAGCTATCATCAAAAAGTCTATAAATAACAAATGTTGAAGAAGTTGTGGAGAAAGGGAAACCCTGTATCCTATTGGTGGGAATGTTAATTGGTGCAGCCACTATGGAAAACAGTATGGAGGTTTCATAAGAAACTAAAAATAGAACTACCATATGATCCAGCAAATCTACTCTTGAGTATATATCTGGAAAAAAAAAATAAAAATACTAATTCAAAGAGGTACATGCATGCCAAAGTTTATGACAGCACTATTTACAATACCTAAGATATAGAAGCAACCCAAGTGACCATCTACAGATGACTGGATTAATAAAATGTGGTATATATACACACGATGGACTATTACTCAGGCATAAAGGAAAAATACTGCTATTTGAAACAACATAGATGGACCTAAAGAGTATTATGCTTTGTGAAGTATGTCAGAGAAAGACAAACACTGTATGATATCAGTTACGTATGGAATCTAAAAAATGAAACAACATGAATATATATAGCAAAATAAAAACAAGCTAATGGTGCAGAAAGAAAAAACCACTAGTGGTTACCAGCGGGGAAAGGGAAGCCAGTGGCAAGACAAGGGTGTGAGATTAAGAGATACAAATTACTAAGTATAAATCAGAGAAGCAACAAGGATATACTGTTTAGCACAGGGAATTACAGTCATTATTTTGTAATAATCTTTAATGAAATATATAAAAATGCTGAATCACTATGCTGTATACTGGAAACTAATAATACTTTAAGTCCACTATAGTTCAATTAAAGAAAATTAGATTCACTTTTCAAAACATATATGAACACATTTTAGTGCATTGAAATTTAAATGCGAATAAAATCTTTCATAATATAGAATATGTTTAATGTAGATTCCCATAAGAAACAATTTTAGATAAGACACAGGAAGCATAAGTCATAAAGGAAAAGAATGCTAAATGTATCACCTGAAAAGTAAAAGAGACAATAACAAAAATATCACAAAAGATCTTGAGAAGATATCTCCAATACACAGAACATCTGGGCATCCTTAATAAAAGAACTTGAACAACCTAGTAGAAAAAGAGAAAACTCATTCCAAAATGCAATTCATTAAGAGGAAATCTAAATTAACACTAAACATAGGAAAAGATGCTCAAAGTCATCAGCTATGAAGACAGCTTAAATTAATATGACAGTGCTGTATTATTTCCCAACCACTGAAATGGAAAAGAAAAAATTAGCATCTAAGACTGCTTTGTTATTATGGATGGACACTTTCATGAGGTGCTGTTGGTAGTAAAAATTTATATTATCACTTTGGAGAACAAAATATCAGTAATGGTAACATTTGCTTACCCTTTTGCTTAACAACTCTGATTCTAGGTATGTGAAGTGAAGAAATTCTTGCACATATGTACCAGATTACATGTAGAAAGACTATTACAAAATTATTTGTAATAGCAAAAAAGATACATTATAAATACTAAGTACTATGAAATGAATACTTTTGTATATATTCACATGACAAAATACATTAAAATAAATGACTTAGGCCAATAGTCATCAATATGAATAGGTTATGAGCTAAAAAATCAAGTTGCAGAATTACCTAGGATGGCATCATTCATATTAAAATGTTCAGATAACAAAGCTCCACCTCTGTAGTATCTGTGGATAGTAAAAACATGACAACATAGCCTAAATGGACACATATGAAAGTTTTTATAGTGACTGTCCCTAGAGAAGGAAGGGAATGAGACTGGAAAGCCAAATAATCTTTAAGGAAAAGCAATTTCTCCCCTCATGTCTCACTATTTACCACCAAACAGAACTCTCTCTGCTTCCCAAGGCTGGCTCCCACATAACTTCCATTATTTTTTGGCTTCCTATCTGCTGAAATCATACCGTCTTTTGATGATACGAACCTCTCCCATCAATTACTGGTATAGCAAAGTACAGAGAAAATAACATGGAAACAATAGTTACTTTTTAAAATCCTATCATCTCAGAACCAGAGAGGGGACTTTTACAGATCATATGGCCTGCTGATTTTCAAATTGTGTAACCAGAAGCCTTTGGGTTCCCAAGAGACTTCAAGCAGTGAGAAAGGNTACCGTCTTTTGATGATAGGAACCTCTCCCATCAATTACTGGTATAGCAAAGTACAGAGAAAATAACATGGAAACAATAGTTACTTTTTAAAATCCTATCATCTCAGAACCAGAGAGGGGACTTTTACAGATCATATGGCCTGCTGATTTTCAAATTGTGTAACCAGAAGCCTTTGGGTTCCCAAGAGACTTCAAGCAGTGAGAAAGGGGCTTGGCATCTGGCATACCCACCACACCTGATTAAACTACAGCATTTCTAATATTATCGGCTTTGTAACCAGGGTTCCAAGTAAAACTTTGTCCACAAAGACAGTTCTTTTCAAAAGGAGGATGAAAATCACTGGGTTTAGACATTATATTTTACAAGGAAATAAAAAGTGAAGTTAAAGTCATTTTCTAGCAAGGCCACATAGTTCTATGTTCAATTGATTTGATGCCTACAAGATTCTCAGCAAAATGGTAAGTATCTGTGAGAGCCTTTAGTTTCTACATCCATCTCAGCATACCATACAGACAGGAGGATGTTCCGCCAAGTATCAAATCAGAAGTAAAAATATATTTGATTTGCCAACACAGGAATTCTGGTAGNAGCAAGGCCACATAGTTCTATGTTCAATTGATTTGATGCCTACAAGATTCTCAGCAAAATGGTAAGTATCTGTGAGAGCCTTTAGTTTCTACATCCATCTCAGCATACCATACAGACAGGAGGATGTTCCGCCAAGTATCAAATCAGAAGTAAAAATATATTTGATTTGCCAACACAGGAATTCTGGTAGAGAAAAGAGAAGGTAGAATGTTGTCGCTCAAATTCTGGGGCATATATCACACACTACTCCAACATTTGGAAGGTGAAGAGGCATCACCAACTGGAATGGGCATGAACTTTTGGATTCCCTACACCACATGGACTATACAATCCATGGAATTCTCCAGGCCAGAATACTGGAGTGAGTAGCCATTCCCTGCTCCAGGGGAATCGTCCCAACCCAGGGATCAAACCCAGGGTTCCCACATTGCAGGAGGATTCTTTACCAGCTGAGCCACCAGGAGAGCCCACATCTAGCAACCTAGCCAAAACTCTGTAAATAGGCATTATGCATTAAAGATAGTGCACTGGTGTGCAAGTTTTCCGAAAGCAACTGATTATTATGTC
Source organism: Neotragus moschatus (assembly GCA_006410615.1). Classification (NCBI taxonomy): domain Eukaryota; kingdom Metazoa; phylum Chordata; class Mammalia; order Artiodactyla; family Bovidae; genus Neotragus; species Neotragus moschatus. Next base: position 9,450 of record SJYA01012805.1, read on the forward strand.
TGAAGTTTCAGGACTTAAGTCAACTTTCCATTCCTGCCTGTTAGCCTCGTAATCTCTAATGGAAGTCACTCATGAGGCTAATCAGTTATAGGAAATCACGACAAAGGGGGATAATTATGTTAGGCACTAAAGCTCATGAGGAAGAAAATTCACAAAAATACAACTTTGATCTTTACTCCAGGCTTTGCTTAATGGTGTGGAAAACTAATAATCATTAATTTTCACAAAAAGATGTCATATGTTAGAGCTATAATGTTCAAATAACATTCAATTATAGCTTTCCTAATGAATGGAAGCCTCTTTTGATCACCTTGAAACCAACTACCACACAAAATACATTTTTTAATTCCTTGTAGTATGTTCACCCTAAATCTTCAAAACACAGAAAGCAATCTCACCTCCCAGGCTAAAGACCCAGAAGTTGATTTTGCATTCAGACCGCATTCAACCTAACCAAATAACGACAACATTTTTCTATATTGTCCCTGGTATAAAATCTTTGAAAATTACCCACTGTCTTTTGTAATGTTTTCCAGGTTAGGAATTGTTTGTTAATATTTCTACTTTAAAAAGAAGGCACTACAACCATACTTGAAGATGTTTAGAGTATCCTTTTTCCCCCGCTAATGCCCAAGGAAGATGGTGTAGCCACCAAAGTGACTTGATGAGGAATAAACTGTCATCATTTGTCTTAACTGATTCTGCAGGGGGAAGGGGAAGAGTCAACAGTAATATCACAGCCCCCACTCGGGCAACTCAGAAAGCACACTGTTTCATACTGATTCCACATCTTACCAAGAAGTGCATACACCTAGAGCTCATGAGGAATGGACTATTCTAAAGATTATTAAGTACAAATTTATTTGTTTTGGCCAGAAAGTATAGCTTGTTTAACGGGAAGCTGCTATTCCTAGCTTCTGCTTTTGTAAACCATTAGTTGGAGGCCGAGATGCACAGGAAAAAACGTTTTTAATCTTAAGTAGGAAACACCTGTTGATGCAAACAGGGGATGCCCAAGATAAAGGTGAGTAGGGTATCCCATGTGGAGGTGGAAAGTGCTATCATACCACTCTTGATAAAGGACCTGAAAGTTTGCACCCATGTTCCAGTTCTGGATCTATCTACATCTATCAAAATTCCTCACAGCTGAATGGATGAACATCCCAAGATGGACCAGCTACATAGGATGCTTTCTCCTTTGAGTTGCCGAGTGCCTCTGTATTGTTCAAANACCACTCTTGATAAAGGACCTGAAAGTTTGCACCCATGTTCCAGTTCTGGATCTATCTACATCTATCAAAATTCCTCACAGCTGAATGGATGAACATCCCAAGATGGACCAGCTACATAGGATGCTTTCTCCTTTGAGTTGCCGAGTGCCTCTGTATTGTTCAAACCTGTGGTACCCCCCCATAGTAGACTCCTCCTCTTGTTATTGCTAAATCAATCAATGGAGAGAAATTCAGCTAACTGAATAAATTTACCTCTTTTTAATCTGAAGTTTCTACTTTTCAGACAAAAGAATAGAAATGGAAAGAAAACATCAAGTTACAGCTTAAAAAAGGGCAAGCTTGTTCCTTTGACCACTGATTTCCCAGCTTTGGAGGTGAATCTGTATGCTAAGGGGAAATAATGTAAAGGAAACTTGGTATAAACGGAGACTTTGGGAAAAAAACCAATTATAGTACTATGATTGCTATAGCAGATAATTTTTTCTTGACCTATCTTGTTTGAGATTTTAAATAAAAGATTACTTCGTAAAATGC
>SJYA01012806.1:0-11501 GCA_006410615.1 Neotragus moschatus
GCTGGGAGGGATTGTGGGCAGGAGGAGAAGGGGACGACAGAGGATGAGATGGCTGGATGGCATCACCAATTCGATGGACATCAGTTTGAGTGAACTCCGGGATTTGGTGATGGACAGGAATGCCTGGCATGCTGTGATTTATGGAGTCGCAAAGTGTTGGACACGACTGAGTGACTGAACTGAACTGAGCTGATCTGAAGGATGAGTCAAGCATAAGTGAGGATGAGAGTCTAGCGCTACTGAAGATGAGAGTTAGGCCAATGTGAAGATGAGAATAAGGCCCAATTAGCAACAAGGTTCAAGCCCTAGTGATGATGAGGATAGTGCTGCAGTGAGGAAAGAATCAGTCAGTGTGAGGACCAGAATCAGGGCCTAATGAGGACCACAGTCAAAGTGAGGCAATGTGCTAGGCCTTAGAGATGACCAAGTCAGGCCACAGAGAAGACTAGAGTGAGGGGCCACTTAGGACCAGGGTCAGGTAGTGAGGACCAGATTCAGCGCTGAGTGAGCAGAAGTGTCAGTGTCCTGTGAGGACAAGATTTATGAGAGTGAGGCCACGAGTTAGGTTGTGGTGACCCAAAGTCTCAGGCCTTAGAAGACAGAATAAGGCCATGGTAAGAATGACAGTCAGGCCAAACTGATGATGAGAGTCAGGCCCTAGTGAGGATCAGAGTCAAGATGTAGTGAGGATCAGAATCAGCATCCAGTGAGAATGAGACTCAGGGCACATTGAGGTCCAGGGTCAGATATAGTTAGGACTAGTGGCAGGATATAGGCAAGACAACAGTCAAGCTCTAGTAGGATGAGACTCAGACTGTAATGAGGACCTGAATCAGGACATCAGTTCAGTTCAGTTCAGTCACTAGGTTGTGTCTGACTCTTTGTGACTCCATGAATCACGTCACATCAGGCCTCTCTGTCCAACACCAACTCCTGAAGTTCACTCAAACTTATGTCCATCGAATTGGTGATGCCATCCAGCCATCTCATCCTCTGTCATCCCCTTTTCCTCCTGCCCTCAATCCCTCCCAACATCAGGATCTTTTCCAATGAGTCAACTCTGCATGAGGTGTCCAAAGTGTTGGAGTTTCAGCTTCAGCATCAGTCCTCCCAATGAACACCCAGGACTGATCTCCTTTAGGATGGACTGGTTGGATCTCCTTGCAGTCCAAGTGATTCTCAAGAGTCTTCTTCAACATCACAGTTCAAAACTGAGGGCCATATTAAGGCTGAAGTGATGTCCAGCATGAGAGCTCACTGAGGACAAGTGTCAGTTCCAGTGAGGCAAAGAGTCAGGGTGTTGTGAGGACCAAAGTCAGACCCAGTGAAACAAAATGCCAGGCAATGGTGAGGCAAAGAGTTGGGCTGTCAGAAGACAAGAGTCACACTGTATAGAGGACCAGATTCAGGATGTAGAAAGGACCAGATTCAAGCCATAGAGTGGCCCAGGATTATATCCAGTGAGGAAGAGAATTGGTGCCTATAGAGGAAGAGAGTTAGGGTGTAGAGCACGAGAATCAGGTGCTTGTGAGCATGACAATCAGGCCCTATTGAAACAAGTCTTGACATGGTCAGGACCAGAGTTAGGCTGTAGTGAGGACCCAAATCAGAGCCCAGTGAGGAGCAGGGTCCATCTCTAGGGAGGACGAGTTTCATGGCCCAGTGAAACAAAGAGTCAGGAAGTAGTGACACAAAGTGTCAGGCAGAGGATAGAGTCAAGCCCTGTTGAGGATGAGAGTCAGGACCAAGTGAGGAGAGTGTCAGGCCCTAGTGAGGACCATAATCAGGACTCAGTTAGGACCAGACTCAGGGGTCAGTGAAAACCTGAGTCAACGACTAATGAGGACAAGATTCAGGAGGTGGAGAGGACAAGAGTCAGAAAAAAAGTGAGGACGAGAGTCAGGCCCTAGTGAGGGCCAGAGCCAGGCTGTAGTGAAGACTAGCGTCAGAGCCCAGTGAGGACAGGAATCAGGGCCCAGTGAGGACAAGAGTCAGGCCATAGACAGGACCAGCTTGAGACCATAATGAGGATGAGAATCAGGCCACAGTGAGAACCAAAGTCAGGTAGTAGTGAAGAACAGAGTGAGCTGTAGAGAGGACCAATGGGAGGACTTAGTGAGGACCAGAGTGATGCCAGAGAGAACTCAAGTGAGGCCAGAGTGAAGACTAGTGTGAGGACATAGTGAGGATGAAATCAGTCTCTCGTGAGGAAATCAGTCCCTAGTCAGGCCCTAGTACACACGGCCTGACTTTCGGCCCTAATGATGATAAGGATGGTACTGTAAATGACGCAGGGTTGGTCTGTAGTGAGAACCAGAATCAGGGCCTAATGAAGACCAGAGTGAGGCCCAGTGAGGAAATGGGTCAGGTTGCAGACAGGTAGAGGCTCAGGCCATAGAGAGCACCAGAGTCAGGCCCCAGTGAGGATCAGAGTCAGGGCCCAGGGAAGAACAGAGTCAGTCTCCAGAGATGACAAAATTCATGAACCAATGAGTCAGAGTCAGGTCATGGTGATGCAAAGGGTCAAGTCATAAGGACAGAGTCAGGCCATGGTGAGGACAAGAGTTGGCCTTACTGAAGATGAGAGTCAGGCCCTAGTCGATCAGAGGACTTAGTGAGGACCAGAGTGAGGCCAGAGTGAGGACATGTCTGAGGCCATGGTGAAGACGAAAGTCAGGCCCTTGTAGAAATGAATTTCAGGCCCTAGTGATAATGAGGATCATGCTTTAGTGAGGACAGAGTCATTGTATAGTGAGGAAGAGATCAGGGCCTAGAGAGGACCAGAGTCAGGACTTGTGAGTCTATGTATGTGGCCATTAAAGGACCAGAGTCAGGCTATAGAGAGGGCCAGAGTAAGGTCAAAGTGAAGACCCAAGTCAGGGCCCATTCACCATACTCGTGGCCTAGGAGGATCAGTGTCAGGCTGTAGGGAGGACCAGAGTCAGGTCCCAGTGAGGACCAAACTCACAGCCTATTGATGACCAGAGTTACACACGAATAAGACAAGAATCAGCATGTAGGGAAGAAAAGTGTCAGGCACATCAGGGACAGAGTTAAGCCATAAAGAGGATAAGAGTCAGTCTGTAGTGAGGACACAACAGCTGTAGAGAGGACTTTAGTCAGGACCCAGTGAAGAAAAGACTCAGGGTCCAGTGAGAACCTGATTAATGGTCCAGTGAGGACAGAGTCAGGCATCAGTAAGGACAGACTGAAGCAATTCAGAGAGGAGAGTCAGGCCCTAGTGAAAACCGAGTCAGGCCCTAGTGAGGACAGAGTCATGCATCAGTGAGGACAGAGTGAGGCTGTTCAGAGACGAGAGTCAAGCCCTAGTGAAGACATATTCGGGACCAGTGAGGAGAGAATGAAGCTGTTCAGAGTGAGAGGCCCTAGTGAGGAGAGAGTCAGGCCCTAGTGAAGACAGAGTCAGTCCCCAAGGACATAGTCTAGCCAAGTGAGGTCGAGAGTCAGGCCCTGTTAGGACAAAGTCAGGCCCCAGTGAGGCAGAGTCAGGCCCTAGACAGGACAGAGTAATGCAGTTCAGAGACGAGAGTCAGGGCCCACTTTAAGGACTGAGTCAAGCCCTAGACAGGACAGAGTCAAGCCCTAGACAGCACCGAGTCAGGCCCCAGTGAGGACAAGAATCAGGTGTAGTGAGGACAGAGTGAGGATGTTCAGAGACGAACGTCAGGCCCTAGTGAGGACAGGGTTAGGCCCCAATGAGGACCGAGTCAGGCCCTAGTGAGGAAAGAGTCAGGCCCTAGAGAGGACAAAGTCAGGCCCCAATGAGGACAGAGCACGCCCTAGTGAAAACAGAGTCAGGCCCCAGTGAGAACAGAGTGAGGCTCTACAAAGACGAGATTCACAGCCAGTGACATGAGAGTCAGCCCCAGCTAGGACAAAGCCGGGACTTGTGGGGATGAGAGTCAGGCCCCAGTGAGGAGATTCAGGCCATAGTGAGGACAGAATAATGCAGTTCAGAGATGAGAGTCAGGCCCCAGTGAGGACAGAGTGAGGCTGTTCAGAGATGAGAGATGGTCCCAGAGAGGATGAGAGTTAGGCCCCAGTGAGGACAAGAGTTGGCCATAATGAGGAGAGAGTCATGCCCTAGTGCAAACAGAGTAGAATCCAGTGAGACAGAGTCAGTCCTTCATGAGGACGAGAGTCAAGTCCAGTGAGGATGAGAGTCAGGCCCAGTGAGGACAGAGTCAGGACCTAGTGAGGACAGAGTGAGGCTTTCAGAGACAACAGTCAGGCACTAGAGAGGGCAGAGTCAATCCTGAAGGATAGAGTCAGGCCAAGTGAGGATGAGAGTCAGGCACCAGTGAGGAAAGAGCAGGCCCTGGTGAGGACAGAGTCAGGCCCCAGTGAGAACACAGTCTTGCCTTAGTGAGGACAGAGTAATGTGGTTCAGAGACAAGAGTCAGGAACCAAAGAAGAGAGAGTCAGGTCCTAGTGAGGACGAGAATCATGCCCAGTGACGACAGAATCAGTCCCCAGTGAGGACAGAGTTCGGCCCCAGTGAGGACAGTGTCAGGCCCCAGTGAAAACAGAGTCAGGCCCAGTCAGGACAGACTGAGGCTCTTCAGAGACAAGATTCAGGGCCAGTGAGGACTGAGTCAGGCCATAGTGAGGATGACAGTCAGGCCCCAAGGAGGAGAGTCAGGCCATAGTGACGACAGAGTAATGTGGTTCAGAGAGGAGAGTCAGGCCTCAGTGAGAACAGAGTCAGGCTTCAGAAAGGACAGAGTGAGGCTGTTCAGAGATGAGAGACAGTCCCAGTGAGAATGAGAGTCCAGTCCCAGTGAGGACTGAATTAGGCCCTAGGGAGTATAAGAGTCAGGCCCTAGTGAGGACAGGGTCAGGCTCTAGTGGAAACAGAGTAGGACACACGAGGACAGAGTGAGTCCTTCGTGAGGATAAGAGTCAGGCCTTAGTGAGGATAAGAGTCAGGCCCAGTGATAGTCAGGACACAGAAAGGACAGAGAAAGGCCCCAGTGAGGACAGAGTGACGCTTTCAGAGATGACAGTCAGGCGCTAGAGAGGGCAAGTCAGTCCCCAAGGAAAGAGTCAGGCCAAGTGAGGATGAGAGTCAGGCACCAGTGAGGAAAGAGCAGGCCCTAGTGAGGATGAGAGTCAGGCCCCAGGGAGGAGAGTCAGACCAAAGTGAGGACAGAGTAATTCAGTTCAGAGGCGAGAGTCAGGTCCCAGTGAGGACAAGAATCAGGCCCAGTGAGGATGAGAGTCAGGCCCCCGAGAGGACAGATTCAGGCACTGGTGAGGACAGAGTCAGTCCCAGTGAGGACCGAGTGAGGCTCTTCAGAGATGAGATGCAGGGCCAGTGAGGACTGAGTTAGGCCATAGTGAGGATGAGTCAGGTCCCAAGGGTGATAGAGTCAAGCCCTAGTGAGGATAGTACGGACCCAGTGAGGATAGAGTAACGCCTCAGTGAGGACAGACTGAGGCTGATCAGAGACGAAAGTCAAGCCCTAGTGAAGACAGATTCAGGACCAGTGAGGAGAGAGTGAAGCTGTTCAGAGTGAGAGTCAGGCCCTAGGAGGACAGAGTCAGGCCCTAGTGAGGACAGAGTCAAGCCCCAGTGAGGACAGAGTCAGGCCCTAGTGAGGACAGGGTCAGGCCCTAGTGGAAACAGAGTAGGACCCACAAAGACAGGGTGAATCCTTTGTGAGGATAAGAATCAGGCCCAGTGAGGACAAAGTAAGGCCCTAGTGAGGACAGTCAGGCCTTAGTGAGGATAAGAGTCACGCCCAGTGATAGTCAGGACACAGAAAGGACAGAATAAGGCCCCAGTGAGGACAGAGTGAGGCTTTCAGAGATGACAGTCAGACGCTAGAGAGGGCAGTCAATCCCCAAGGACAGAGTCAGGCCAAGTGAGGATGAGAGTCAGGCACCAGTGAGGAAAGAGCAGGTCCTAGTGAGGACAGAGTCAGGCCGCGGTGAGAACAGAGTCAGGCCCAGCAAGGACAGAGTGAGGCCCCAGTGAGGACAAAGTCAGGCCCCAGTGAGGACAGAGTGAGGCTGTTCAAAGATGAGAGACAGTCCCAGAGAGGATGAGAGTCAGGCCCCAGAAAGGACTGAATTAGGCCCTAGTGAGGACAAGAGTTGGCCGTAGTGAGGAGAGAGTCAGGCCCTAGTGCAAACAGGGTAGGATCCAGTGAGGACAGAGTTAGTTATTCATGAGGATAAGAGTCAGATCCAGTGAGGATAAAAGTGAGGCCCAGTGAGGTCAGAGTCAGGCCCCAGTGAGGACAGAGTCAGGCCCTAGTCAGGACAGAGTAGGGCCCAGTGAAGAAAGAGTGAGGCTTTCAGAGCCGAGAATCAGGAGCTCTAGAGGGCAGAGTCAGTCCCCAGGACAGAGTCAGGCCAAGTGAGGATGAGAGTCAGGCACCAGTGAGGAAAGAGCAGGCCCTAGTGAGGACAGAGTCACACCCTAATGAGGACAGAGTCAGGTCCTAGTGAGTATGAGAGTCATGCCCAGTGAGGACAGAGTCAGTCCCCAGTGAGGACTGAGTCACGCCCTGGTGAGGACAGATTCAGGCCCTGGTGAGGACAGATTCATGCCCTAGTGAAGACAGAGTCAAGCCCTAGCAAGGACAGAGTTAGGTCCCAGTGAGAACACTGTCTGGCCTCAGTGAGGACAGGGACAGGCCCAACCAGGACAGAGTCAGGCCCTAGTGAGGATTTGAGTCAGACCCTAGTGAGGACCGAGTCATGCTCCAGTGAGGACAGAGTCAGCCCCAGTGAGGACAGAATGAGGCCCTTCAAAGATGAGATTCATGGCCACTGAGGACGAGAATCAGGCCCAGTAGAACAGAGTCAGGCCTCAGTGGGGATGAGAGTCAGGCCCCAGTGAGGATAGAGTGAAACTTTTCAGAGATGAGTCAGGCCCAGTGAGGACAGAGTCAGGCCTTAGTGAGGACAGAGTGAGGCCCCACTGAGGACAGAGTCAGGGCCCAGTGAGGACAGAGTCAGACCCCAGTGAGGACAGAGAGAGGCTATTCAGAGACGAGAGTCAGGCCTAGTGAGGACGAGAGTCAGGCCCCAGTGAGGACAGAGTCATGCCCTTTTGAGGACAGAGTCATGCCCTTTTGAGGAGAAGAGTCAGCCTGTGCTGAGGACCAGAATCAGACCCCAGTTGAGGACTGGAATCAGTATCAGTGAGGCAAAGTGTCAGGGCATAGTTAGGCAAAGACCAAGTCATAGAGAGGACCAGAGTAATTGAGTAGAGAGGATTAGAGTCAGTACACAGTGAGGGTGAGCATCAGGGCTATTTGAGGAACACAGTCAGGCCCAGTGAGTCAAGGTGTGAGGCAAGTCAAGCAAGGGGAGGGAAGTTGGAGGGGGGTTCAGGAAGGTGAACATATGTACACCCATGGCTGATTCATGTCAATGTATGGTAAAACCACTACAGTATTGTAAAGTAATTAGCCTCCAATTAAAATAAATACATTAAAAAAAAAGAAAAAAAAAAAAAAAGGAGGAAAGGAGTCAGTCCATAGCGAGAACCAGAGTCAAGCTGTGTAGAGGACCAGTGTCAGTGCCCAGTGAGGAATTGATTCAGGGCCAAGTGGCAACCATTCAGGACATAATGAGGACAAGAGTCAGGTCCTAGTGAGGATGAGAATCATGCCATAGTGAGGACAAAAGTCTGGTCCTAATGAGGAATGTTCTCTGTCTCCAGTGAGGGCAAGAGTCAGGTCCTAGTGAGGCAAAGAGTGAGGTCATAGTGAAACAAAATGTGAGGCCATAGAGGACAGAGTCAGACCTTTGTGAGGAAAAGAGTCTGGTGGTGGTGAGGATGAGAGTCAGGCTAAAGTCAGCAAGAGAGACAAGCCCTAGTGAGGATGAGAGCCAAGCCAAAGACAGACAATAGTCAGGTACAGGTGAGGAACAGAATCAAGCAGACATCAGGACGAGAATCAGGATGCAGTGAGGGCCATAGACAGTGCGCGGTGAGGATGAGTGTCAGGATGAGGAGAGAAGGAGATTCTCAGGCACTAGTGAGGACAAGGGTCAGGCCGGAGAGGACAATAGTCAGGCCCTGGTGAGGAGGAGAGTTAAGTGGTAGTCAGGACCAGAATCAGGGCACAGTGAGGACCTCAGACAGTGTATAGTGAGGACGAGTATCAGATGTAGAGAGGGCCAGAGTCAGGTCACAGTGAGACAAAGAATAACCAATGTGAGGCTAAGAGTCAGGCTGTAGAGAGGACCAGATTCAGGCTATAGTGAGAACCTGGGTCAGCCCGTAATGAGGACAAGAGTCAGCATATTGTGAAAAACAGTGTCAGGGCATAGAGAGAATCAGATTGAGGTACTTGGGAGGAAAAGAGTGAGGATGAGTGATGACTAGAGACATGCCGTAGCGAAGACCAGTGTCATGCCATAGTGCGAAACTTAGTCTGGCCCTGAGAGGAATGAGTAATGTTGTAGAGAGGACCAGAGTCAGGCCATACTGAGGACCAGAGCCAGACTCTAGAAAGGACTAGAGTAAGGGCCCAGTGAGGACCCAAGTCAGGACCCACTGAGGCAAAGCATCAGACCGTAGTGAGTCAAAGGTTCAGGCTGTAGATAGGAACAGAGTCAGGCCGTACTGAGAACTAGAGTTTGGCCATAGTGAGGACTGTTTCAGGCTGTAGACAGGACCAGATTCAGTCCATAGAGAGGTTCAGAGTCAAGACATAGAGAGGACCACACTCAGAGCTGAGTGAGAAACCAGGATCAGTGCATTTGAGGAGAAGAGTCAGTGCAGAATGAGAAGCGTGTCAGGTAATAGAGAGGAAAGAGTGAAGAAGAGGGACCATAGCTAGTTCATAATGAAGACCAGAATGAGGACATATTGAGGACAGAGTGAGGACCAGTGTGAGGATATTGTGAGGACCAGAGTGAGGCCATACAGAGGAGTAAGGCCCTAGTGAGCACGTGACTCAGGCCATAGTTAGGATGAGTCAGGCTGTGGTGAGGACCAGGGTCAGGGTCAGTGAAGTAAAGCATCAGGCCGTAGGGAGGCAAAGAACCAGGTTGTAGAGAGGACAAGAGTCAGACCACAGAGAGGACCAGGATCAGAGCTCAGTGAGGACAAAATCAGTGCCCAGTGAGCATCAGAGTCTGGGTGAACTGAGGCGAGAGTCAGGCCCTAGTGAGCTCGAGAGTCAGGCCACAGCAAGGCAGTGTTAAGCCATAGTCTACAGAGTTAGGCCCCAGTGAGGATAAGAGTCAGGTTGTGGTGGGGAAGAGAGTCAGGCCAAAATGAGGTGGCGAGTCAGCCTCTAGTACAACCAGAGTCAGTCCATAGTGAGGAACAAAGTTAGAATCCAGTGAAGACCAGACTCATGGTGCAGTGAACACAAGTCAGCATCTAATGAGGGCAAGTGTCAGGACAGGACACAGAGAGTGTGAGATTCAGGCATAAGTGAGGATGAGAATCAGGCCCTAGTGAGGACCTGTGTTAGGCACAAGTGAGAACGAGAGTCAGTCTACAGTGTGGACTCACTTCCAAGCCCAGTGAGAAACAGATCCAGGGCCCAGTGAAGAATAGAATCTGGTCACAGGGAAGTAAACAGTGAGGCTATTGTGAGGCAGAGAGTCTGGCTGTAGAGAGGACGAGTCAGGCCATATTGAGGACCCGAGTCAGGATGTACAGAGGAGCAGATTCAGTGCCCAGTGAGGACCAGACAGGACCCAAGTTATGGCCAGTGATCAAATCTTCAAGACAGAGTGAAACAAATAGTCAACTGTTAGAGAGGACCAGAGTCAGGATATAGTAAGCAACAGAGTCTGGCTGTAGTGAAGAACAGGGTCAGGCCATAGACCTGAGTCAAACTGTCGAGAGGATGAGACTAGGCCCACTGAGGACCCAAAGCAGGGCCCAGTGAGGAAAGCATCAGGACAAGTGAGGGAAAGAAATAGGCTGTAGAGAGGAACAGTATCAGGCCACACTGAGGATGAGATTCAGGCCATAGAGAGGCATACCATGGGGAGGACCAGAGTCAAGCCACAGAGAAAACCACATTCAGGGCCCAGTGAGGACCAGGGTCAATCAGTAGTGAGGACAGGCGTCAGGGCCCAGTGATGATAAGAGTAAGGCTGTAGTGAGACAAAGAACCAGGAAGATCTTAGGCAAAATTCAGGTCATAGAAAGGACCAGAGTAGGGTATAGTGAGGATGAGGGTCAGGCCCTAGTGAAGACCAGAGTCAGGCCAGAGTGAGGTCCAGTGTCAGTGCCCATTCAGGAGCAGATTCAGGGACCAATAGGTCCAGATTTAGGCTGTAGAGAAGACCAGAGTTGGGGAACAGTGAGAACCACAGTCAGGGCCTTTTGAGGACCAGAGTCAGGCCCCAGAAAGTCAAAGAATCAGGCAGGAGAGAGGACCAGAGTCAGGTTGTAGTGAGGACCAGATTCATGTCCCAGTGAGTAACAGTGTCAGGCTCCAGTGGGGCCAAGAATTAAGCCCAAGCCAGGTAAAGAGGCAGGCCATAGTGAGGCAAAGAGGTCACCCCACATCCCAGATGATGTACCTGGTGTCATATGTCCAGTTGCCAGAGTGACACCCCCATCCCAGAACCTGTTGCTGCTGCTGCTAAGTCACTTCAGTTGTGTCTGACTCTGTGCGACCCCACAGACGGCAGACTACCAGGCTCCTCCATCCCCGGGATTCTTCAGGCAAGAAAGCTGGAGTGGGTTGCCATTTCCTTCTCCAATGCATGAAAGTGAAAAGTGAAATTGAAGTCGCTCAGTCATGTCCAACTCTTCGCCACCCCATAGTCTGCAGCCTACCAGGCTCCTCCATCCATGGGAGTTTCCAGGCAAGAGTACTGGAGTGGGTTGCCATTGCCTTCTCCGTCGCAGATCCTGTACCTGTGGTCAAATGTCATCTGTCTCCAGGATGACCACCTCCCACACCCTGTACCTGGGTCACACGTCCACAGTCTCCAGGGTGAACCTGCCCTCCAGACCCTGTACTTGTGTTCATACATCTACAGTCTCCACAGTGATACTCCTCCCCAGAACCATTACTTGGGGTCACAATCCATAGTCTCCAGAGTGATCCCAATACCAGACACTGTACCTTGGAGCATACATCCAGAGTTTCCAGGGTGATCCCCTCTCCTCAGACCTTGTACCTGGGTCCACATATCCACAATATCCAGGGTGAAACCACCCTCACGACCCTGTACCTGGGATCACAGGTCCACAGTTTCCAGGGTGACCCCAACTCCAGACCCTGCATCTAGGGTCACACTTCTGCAATTGTCAGCATGACCCCACCTCACAAACCGTGTATCTCTGGTCACATGTCCAGTCTCTAGGGCATACCCCTCCCAGACACTGTTCTTGGAGTCATATGTCCACAGTTTCCATGGTGATCACCTTCTCAAAGACCCTCTTCCTAGGTTCAAATGTCTGCAGTTTCCAGGGTGATCACCTCCCAGACCCTGTTCCTGGGTCACACATCCACAGTATCCAGGGTAAATCCACCCTGCAG
>SJYA01012807.1:0-11511 GCA_006410615.1 Neotragus moschatus
CTGACATGTGACAAAGTTTTCCTGCTCCACCTTCCATCATTCTCAGTGTTCTTTGCCTTACGAATTTCTATTCATTCTTCAAAAATCAGCTCATAAGCTCCCTCCTTTGGAAAGTCTTTTCTTCTCTACCACCTCCCTCAACCCCTGCTGGAACTAAATTAGGTAACTTAAGAACTTATGGAATCTCCTATGCTGATCTCTGAGGGATCTAAATTGACCATTCCAGTTCTCTGCCTGGGACTTTATTCTATTATGTGTGTCTTGGTCATGGCCTTATAACTTGTACTAAGTGTGTGATCCAGAGTTCTGTTGCCCAGATCCATTAAGAGAAGATATGTGTACTCATCATAGCAAACGGTTGAATGAATGAGAAATCAGAGGAAAGAGTTTTTCTTTTATTTCTGTATGATAAGTTCTTAATATTTAATCATTGTTGAATAAAACAATGAACTTCTTGAGGCTGAACACATCGCATACTGCATCTTTTCCTTCCTCAAATGCTCACTGCCCTGATACTGGATCTCTCAAGGCCTCAGGCTAGTGGGTAAACACATGTGTATGACTATGTTGACTTTACAATACTCAAATAAAGCCCAAGAACTCTATCCCAGGTGTCCAGGCAACCCTAAATAAAGAGTGCTTATTTGCCAAGTCTTAAGACTAGACTGCTGTTAATTATAACATCCTGTCCATCCCCTCCGGAAGAGGCTTTCGGGCTGAGACCTTTTCATATCCTTGGACACTTTTTACTTGATTCTTTCAGGTTGTTTCTCATTAGGCTTGGATCCTTCCTAAAAAATTGGATCAATCAGATTGACAAATGCTATAGCATTTTCTCCTGTTAACCAAGCATGTTAATCAAATTTTAGACCAACATTTACCTGGTTCTCAATGCTAACCATCTGACATGTATTTTCCCCTTCCAGTAGCCCCCTGGAGAGCCTACCACTGATTGACCCCAAACCTAGCTGCCAACAGCAGCCTTGACAAGAGACCTCATACGTTTTTTAAAAAGTCAAATTTCTAGAATATGATTGTAAACCATGGTCTTCATTGAAACAGACAAAAACCAAAAAAAAAAAAAAAAACCCTAAACATAAGAAATGCCTTATAATGAAACAGACTGAACAAAGTAATTGCTGTTCAGTCGCTAGGTCGTGTCCAGCTCTTAGTGACCCCATGGACTACAGGTTGCCTGGCTTCCCTGTCCTTCACTATCTCCAGGAGTTTCCTCAAACTCATGTCAACTGAGTTTATGCTATCCAACCACCTCATCCTCTGTTACCCATTCTCCTTGTGCCCTCAATCTTTCCCAGAATCAAAGTCTTTCCCAGTGAGTCAGTTCTTCATGTCAGGTGGCCAAACTAGCTGTTTTCATGGTCAGAGAACCTTGCTGTGTCTAGCCACTAGAGGAGACATCTTCAGTGATAGATCATGAGAGGAGAAGGGAAAGCCTTTTGAACAGGCTGATAGTACAGAGTGAAAAAGACTTATTCAGGACACGTTTAAGATTGCTGTGTGTTTCCTGGATGCCACAGACTCAGGGTTAAGCATTATTCCTTAAACAATCAAAAAAGAGGTTGAGGAACCAGACTGCTCCCCGCCCCCACCTCTGATCCCAAATCTTTCCCTCTCCATCCCTGCTCTGTATAAAGCCACCTTTCTTCTGAGGGCAGTTTCAGCTGGTGCCTGTCCAACTTGTAGCAGGCCCCACGTTTCATTCCCTTGAGGCTTCATTTCCCTTGTTACTTTTTCTTCTTGATTAGCACTGCTAGACATTCACATATCTTGTTAGTCCTCTCCAATGACTAGGAAAAGTTTGATTGGTCCTTTTTTCTTATTATTTTACTCTTCAGTCTATTGCTACTGAAAATTTTTTTGCTAAGATCAACAATTATCTCTATCAGTGACAAGTTGATAGAATGTTTTCAGTCCATCAATACTTTTCACTGTTTCAATCCAGTGCTTTCAGTCTTAAATTTTACTTAACCTACCCAAAACATTTAACATTATTGCTTGGTCTCATATTTGGGGGTTAATTTTTTATTGAAATATATATACTGTAAAATGGACAATTGATAAAATATTATTTGTGAGGACATGAACATACCTCCATGGCTACTATCCAGTTCAAGATATACAATTGCTTCCTGGTTCTTGAGGTGCACTGTTCTTCATATTATGGCCAAGTTTTTCTAAAACATTTCCAGCCCACAACCTGCCTCTGCCTTCAACCCTACAGAGACATTCACATGAAGAGCTGGAGAGCCAATCACTAAAGAAGAACTTAGACAATCACTTAACTCAATAATGAAATTGAAGGCTATGTGAGAATTTTTTATTCCTATTTAAAGGATTGAAAATACTCAATTCAAATGAAGACTGCCTTAAAGGTAAAAGCAGGAATGCATAATTTACTCAAATGAAGCCTCTGTGTTTATGATAAACCAATGCCTCCCCTCTCTAGGACAAAAAGCACATGCTTCTAACAAGCCCTACTGCTCAGTTTCTATTCTTTCAAATTCCCCTGGTCCCTGAAAACTTTGTCTCGATTATCTCAAAGTTAGACTAACCTCTTCCTCTCTCAGCTTTAAATCAAAATAGTCATGTGTTCCTGTTCTCTCCCCAGTCGTCCCATGATTTCCAGGATGTGAACTTGCTATCAGCAGTACCCACTAGCTCCGGCCAGCCCATTTTAGTGGAGAGCTTATATCCTCCTTTCTAAGATGGCTCTGGCTTTGAGACTTCAAGCCCAAAACACCCAGTCCCCAGGTCAGTTACCCACATCACTGGAATTTTCTCTATTTGACTTCCTCTGATTGTCCACATTTCTTCCATTCAAAGAAAGGGGATTTATATAAGATCCTTCAGGACAAGCAACATGAGATCATATATGAACAACATGGATGCATGATGAGGAGTTTTGTCATTTTCACAGACCTCCCATTAAGAGTCCTCTTCCCCCTGTAGATTCTCTATCACCCTGCTTTTCCCCTGGACACCCCAGTTTTCCTTGGCCTCTGCCCAGCAGCCAAACACTGTAACTTCTCCAGAGACTGATTTTTGTTTGTGCTCTGGTCCCCAGAGTGTTCCAGATTGTAGGAACAGGCAGATGCCTAATGGTTAAGGAGTCTTTGTTTCTTTAAATCCTCAGAGGCTACTTAAGAGTTAGAAGAATATAGAGTGTATTTTGAAAGGAAAACAAAAGGCCCAAGATTAGTTCAATTTTGAAAAATGTAAAACAAATGCACTGAAAGGAAAGCTTATTCACAATCTCCTTGGGCTGTTTGGGTCTTTGTACATCACCAAGAGAACCTTCATGATTCTGATAACTACATAGTATTCTGCCTTCCTTTCTTCCCAATCTATGACAAAAGTAGGAAAACAGGAGGGAATTGTGGAGAGAAAGGATAGGACTAGGCACAAAAAAATCATATATTATAATGAAGGAGAATTAAGACTATACAGGCAATTGGCCCCTTAGAGTGATTGTTGTGTGCGATGAAAATCATTCATTACAGGTCTTTAAAATATGATGTGGGAATGATTGTGCTGGAAACAAACTGTGAGGCAACTATATGAGAACTATGGGCTTTGCCTGTTGCAGGGGCTGCAATATATACATTATGTATCGTCACACTGATGCTGTGTAACGCAACCTCTGACGTAGTTTTAAGTTTGAAGGTAGTGACTGTTGAGTTAGGATTTGGCAACAAACTAGATACTAAGTTAGGTACAGGCAGAAGGAAAATAATTCCTATAATGAAGAATAGTTAAAAATCTACCTTAATTGTATCGGTTGTTCACATATGAAGGAGGTGAAATAGGCCGAAATGGAGAAATAGACTCATTCTGCCCACCATGCTTTGAAATTACTTCTTGAACATTATTAGCAGCAGAAGAGGAGAACTTTCCATCATCTGCCTGGAAAGGAATGAACTAGTAAGTCACACACCTGGTCCTGGCAAAGGGTTGAGCAGTTCTATATTAGAGGGAACATGTTTTTTGTGTGTGGGAGGGTGGCTCCCTGGGGCAGTGTGTATTGACTGGAGAAATGGATCTGTAGGAAGTGCTTCCAGTTATATCCATGGAAACTTAGCAGGGATGCCAGGGCCAAGTCAACGGTGTTCTTTTTGTGCTTTTATTAAGACAAATCTTGGAAGGTTCCTGGCAAATGAAGATTATTCAGTGAATTCATTAAAATCTTGAATGAATTAAGGAATGGAATGGCTTCATTTGGCTAATGTGATCTTTGAGTTATTTGCTTTTCTGTTTATAAGCTGATTTGGCTTCACATGGCTAAGGTGATCTTTGGGTTGTTAGCTTTTCTGTTTATAAGCTAATTTGGATGTTATAATTCATGGTAAAAGAATTAAGGCTAAACCTATTATGTGTTATCATAATGTCTGATTTTCAAGACCAGCCAAGAAGATAAAAGGTCTTAAGTGTATGAAAATTCTTTCCTCTAGGATAGTTGTTTAACACTTCTCTTCTAAGAATGAGGACCCCTTTTCATAATGAGTATGTATATTTTTAATTTTTTTTAAATAAAGAAAATATATACACATAGTCACAGATACAGGAAAAAAACACAGTATAAGAAAAGATCCCATTAAAAACTGTATTTACAAAAACAACACCAAAAATTCCAGGAATAAATTTAATAGAAGTAATATACAGGAACTAGATGGGAAAACATTATGAAATGCTACTAAGAGATATAACAGAAAATCTAAATAAGTGAAATATATTTTGTCCTTTGATAAGATTCAACATTGAAAAGATATTATTTATTCTTAATCTATATATTACATGAAGTTCCAACTGATTTCCCTTTGTAACTATTAAAATTTTTATCTAGAACAGGGGTCAGTGAAGTTTTTCTCTAAAGTATCTTAATATTTTAGGCTTTATGGGTAACATAGTCTCCAATGTAACCACATAATTCTGTCTTGTGGTGAGAAAGCCGCCACAGATAATGCTTAATCACTGTATATTCTGATAAAAATGTATGGACACTGTGAAAAAACAAAGTGAACAAAAAAATCAAAAAACAAGAACCTTTTATGTCTGATTCACCATTGTAGCTCCAGTCTGACAGTGTGTGCATATATAAATATTTAACTGAGGGAACTTCCATCCATATGCCTAGAATCAAAACAAAAATAACCTCTTCTTGCCACATAGGGGCATGAAAGATTGGATGTTATTTAATTACAATCCTATTCAAAAATTTAATTGCTAATTACAAAAGTGGTCCAGAAGGGGAAGAGGCAGGTAGCCATGTGGAGGGCAGAGGCTGTACTGCTCCTGGAATGCCTAGAGCTATACCTGCAGTTTAATGTTATCATTCACTGTAAGATAGGAATGAGCCTTGCCCATGCATATATTTTACTGACAGAAGAACCAAGTGGTGCAATGCCTGAGCCTTGAGGGGAAAAACATTTCAAAGGGTAAAATGCTTGGGTCCTGCAAAAGGTGGAGACAAAGGCCAAGAATCCTTGAGTTCCCACATCCTTGCAGAAAATCTAATCTCCATTTTTTTTTCAAGAAAGATTGGTTGTAATCTCTTAAAAATCCAAACACTGAGAGTCTACTGTGGGAACAGTTTATAGTTAAATGAGCATATGTTGCTTTATGTAATAGGTCAGGGGTCATATCTGAATATTTTGGGAGAAGCACAGGGTTTTCTGTTTGGGGTAGCCATGGCAGAGAACCAGTCCACTTTTGGAAGTATGAAGTTCAGTATTTGAGTACCAGCAGTGGGTCTCAGCTGGCTTCAGTGAATTCCAAAGTGGAAGAAACACAAAGCTGGCAGATAGGCTTCTAATGGAAATACCAGCAAGAAATCTCTACTTGCTGGCTGGACTATCCCTTTGTTGCTTGCCATCAGATTCTTTAACGCATCTAATAATTTCTTTACTTAATGGATGTGGCCAAGTCAGTGGGTTGCATGTGGAAACAGAATAGTGTGATTTGTCAAAATGGAAATCTTATCAAATATACTTAACCATCTCATGGTCTTCATTTGGTTTTATGTTATGATGTTGCAAGCAGATGGGAACTCATTATCTGATTTTTAGGGGCAGATTCATACTTCTTTGATTTTCAGAAATAGAACACATTCTAAGGAAGTAAATAATATAAATGTTAGCAAAATTTATGGTTGCTAAGTTATTAAACATCAAATCTCTTTGGAAAAGTTACTACATGAATACTGATCTACATTAGGGGCTTCCCTGGTGGCTCAGAGGGTAAAGCATCTGCCTGCAATGCAGGAGACCCAGGTTTGATCCCTGGCTTGGGAAGATACCCTGGAGAAGGAAATGGAAACCCATTCTGGTACTCTTGTCTGGAAAGCCCCATGGATGGAAAAGCCTGGTACGCTACAGTCCACGGGGTCACAAAGAGTCGGACACAACTGAGTGACTTCACTTTCACTTTTCACTTTCACAGTTTCAATAGTGCCTAAAAATGCCCCTTAAAATTATGAAATTAAATTTTTGTTGGGTTTATTTTTAGGTATATACAGTATGTCAAGTGTTGTTTTATGTGATTTCTACTCATTTTTAATCTTCAGTACCCTCTATAAATTAGACGGTTTATTTTTCCATCGGTAGAAAGGAGATAAAGACTCAGATACAGTAATTTTTTATCATCACTTATTAGAAAATTACATTTTATTAAGATTTCAAAAGTAACGGAGTCAAACATATAGACATATCTGTTATATATGAAATCTCTTTCTTATAACATATACCGGCTATTCAATGTAAA
This sequence comes from Neotragus moschatus, assembly GCA_006410615.1. Taxonomy (NCBI): domain Eukaryota; kingdom Metazoa; phylum Chordata; class Mammalia; order Artiodactyla; family Bovidae; genus Neotragus; species Neotragus moschatus. Next base: position 6,778 of record SJYA01012807.1, read on the forward strand.
ACTTTCTGAAAGGAGGAGAAAAAGACAAACTCATATTGCCTAAATTTTTGTTGCTTAGAAACAAAAAGCTAGTGATTAGTACATTATTCCAACTAGCTTAACAACCGAGGGTATATTAAAAGAATATAGAGGTATATCTTGTAGAACTTAATAACAGGGATGTACCTAGGTATTCTAAATGAATTGGGACGAGAGAGTCAGTTTCTTTATACCATTTTCCTAATTTGCTTCTCCTACTGTGAAAGAGTTCCAAGTTCATGTGTTAGAAAATGGCTACAATCAGTGATTCCAAGTTTACACCTTCTCAGATAAACCAGAATCCATCTTCACTGGAGATGGACTCTGTCAAGGTGTGAGCACATGAGCCAAGTTCAGTGGGTTCAACAGTGCACAGAGGTCACGGTCATATATATTTACAGTTGCTTCCATATAATTACATAAGGAGATATACACGTGTGCAACGTGACTTCAGGCGTGTCCAACTCTTTGTGATCTCATGGACTGTAGCCTACCAGGCTCCTCTGTCTATAGGATTCTCAAGGCAAGAATACTGGAGTGGGTTGTCATTTCCTTTTCCAGGGAATCTTCCCGACCCAGGGATTGGACCCATGTCTCTTATGTCTCCTGCATTTGGCAGGCAGGTTCTTTATCAGTAGCTCCTCCTTCAGAATTCCAAGCTGTACAGTTTGTGAGAAAATTAGTCAGGTATGGTACAACCAAAACTTGGCTTCTTTTGCAAAAGGACTAGTAGGATACTAAGTTGAAAATGCAGGTCAGAAGCTAAGGAAAGGAAATCTCCAAATCTATCATCTCTGACTAAACTCTATGTTTTAGATACTAGTTGATTGAAACCATTGTCAGATAATTAATCATTTCACTGGTCCTTGCTAGAGAAGGAACACTTAGGCAAAGAAATGCAGTGCGTGGATGCAGTCTCAAAAACAACAGAATGATCTCTGTTCATTTCCAAGGCAAACCATTCAATATCACAGTAGTCCAAGTCCATGCCCTGACCAGTAATGCTGAAGAAGCTGAAGTAGAACGGCTCTATGAAGACCTACAAGACTTTCTAGAACTAACACCCAAAAAAGGGGACTGGAATGCAAAAGCAAAAAGTAAAGAAACACCTGGAGTAACAGGCAAATTTGGCCTTAGAGTACAGAATGAAGTGGGGCAAAGGCTAATAGAGTTTTNACCTACAAGACTTTCTAGAACTAACACCCAAAAAAGGGGACTGGAATGCAAAAGCAAAAAGTAAAGAAACACCTGGAGTAACAGGCAAATTTGGCCTTAGAGTACAGAATGAAGTGGGGCAAAGGCTAATAGAGTTTTACCAAGAGAACACACTGGCCAAAGCAAACACCCTCTTCCAACAACACAAGAGAAGACTCTACACATGGACATCACCTGATGGTCAATAGCAAAATCAAATTGATTATATTCTTTGCAGCCAAAGATGGAGAAGCTGTACACAGTCAGCAAAAACAACACTGGGAGCTGACTGTGGCTCAGATCATGAACTCCCTCTTGCCAAATTCAGACTTAAATTGAAGAAAGTAGGGAAAACCACTAGACCATTCAGGTATGACCTAAATCAAATCCCTTATGATTACACAGTAGAAGTGATAAATAGATTTAAGGGACTAGATCTGATAGATAGAGTACCTAAAGAACTATGATTGGAGGTCTGTGACATTGTACAGGAGACAGGGATCAAGACCATCTCCAAGAAAAAGATATGCAAAGAAGCAAAATGGCTATCTGAGGAGGCCTTACAAATAGCTCAGAAAAGAAGCAAAAAGCGAAAAAGAAAAGGAAAGATATACCCTTTGAATGCAGAGTTCACAAGAATAGCAAGAAGAGATAACAAAGCCTTCCTCAGTGATCAGTGCAAAGAAATAGAGGAAAGCAATAGAATGGGAAAGACTAGAGATCTCTTCAAGAAAATGAGAGATACCAAGGGAACATTTCATACAAACATGGGCAGAATAAAGGATAGAAATGGTATGGATCTAACAGAAGCAGAAGATATTAAGAACAGGTGGCAAGAATACACAGAAGAACTATACAAATAAAAAAAAAAATCTTCATGACCCAGATAATCAAGAAAGTATGATCTCTCACTTACAGCCAGACATGCTGGAATGTGAAGTCAAGTGGGCCTTAGGAAGCATCACTATGAACAAAGCTAGTGGAGGTAAAGGAACTCCAGTTGAGCTATTTCAAATCCTGAAAGATGATGCTGTGAAAGTGCTGCACTCAATACGCCAGCAAATCTGGAAAACTCAGCAGTGGCCACAGGACTGGAAAAGGTCAGTTTTTATTCCAATCCCAAAGAAAGGCAATGCCAAAGAATGCTCAAACTACTGCACAATTGCACTCATCTCACATACTAGTAATGTTTAAAATTCTTCAAGCCAGGCTTCAGCAGATGTGAGCCGTGAACTTCCAGATGTTCACGTTGGTTTTAGAAAAAGCGGAGGAAGCAGAGATCAAAATGCCAACATCTGCTGGATCATTGAAAAAGCAAGAGAAAAACCTCAATTTCTGCTTTATTGATTATGTCAAAGCCTTTGACTGTGTGGATCACAACAAACTGTGGAAAATTCTTAAAGAGATGGGAATGTCAGAACACCTTACATACCTCTTAAGAAATCTGTATGCAGGTCAGGAAGCAACAGTTAGAACTGGACATGGAACAACAGACTGGTTCCAAATCAGGAAAGAAGTACATCAAGCCTGTATATTGTCACCCTGCTTTTTAAACTTATATGCAGAGTACATCATGAGAAACGCTGGGTTGGAAGAAGCACAAGCTGGAATCAAGATTGCTGGGGGAAATATCAATAACCTCAGATATGCAGATGACACCACCCTTATGGCAGAAAGTGAAGAGGAACTAAAAGGCCTCTTGATGAAAGTGAAAATAGAGAGTAGAAACATTGGCTTAAAGCTCAACATTCAGAAAACTAAGATTATGGCATCCAGTCCCATCACTTCATGGCAAATAGATGGGGAAGCAGTAGAAACAGTGACTGATTTTTTTGGCAGTTGGGCGGGGGGTGGGGGGATCCAAAATCACTGCAAATGGTCACTGCAGCCATGAAATAAAAAGACCATTACTCCTTGGAAGAAAAGTTATGGCCAACCTAGACAGCATATTAAAAAGCAGAGATAGTACTTTGCAAACAAAGGTCCAACTAGTCAAAGCTATGGCTTTTCCAGTAATCAAGTATGAATGTGAGAGTTGGACTATAAAGCTGAGCACAGAAGAATTGATGCTTTTGAACTGTGATGTTGGAGAAGACTTTCGAGAGTCCCTTGGACTGTAAGGAGATCCAACCAGTCCACCCTAAGGGAAATTAGTCCTGAATATTTATTGGAAGGACTGAAGTTGAAGCTGAAACTCCAATACTCTGGCCACCTAATGTGAAGAACTGACTCATTTGAAAAGACCGTGATGCTGGGAAGGATTGAGGACAGGAGGAGAAGGGTATGATAGAGAATGAGATGGTTGGATGGCACCACCGACTCGACTGACATGAGTTTGAGCAGGCTCAAGGAGCTGGTGATGGACAGAGAGGCCTGGCATGCTGCAGTCCATGGAGTCGCAAAGAGTTGGACAGGACTGAGCAACTGTACGGAACTGAGCTGAGGCAGAGATACCCTTATAGCTTTCTTTTAGAACTTGTATAGTGCGAGGTGAACTAGATCATCCAGGTGAAATAAGGCATCTTTGGATTGGCTAAAATGCTCAAAGTCTGAAGAGACTTGTATTCATGAACCCAAGATGGAGTGTTTAAAAAGGCAGTGCATCAGCAAGCTCCATGTCTGATTTCATATTTGCTTTGTCCTCAGCCATAGATGATGGGGTTTAAGGTAGATGGGATGATCAGATACAAGTCAGCTAAGAGCACTTGGATGTGCACAGGCATTATGTCTTTCCCTAGCCAAGGCACATAGATGGATGCCATCCCAGGCAGGTAGTATAGAGGTAACCCCCACATGGGAGCCATGCGTACTTAGTGCTTTTAACCGAGCATTCTTTGAGGAGAGACTGAATACTGCCTGGAGAATCAGGAGATAGGAGGCAGCAATAAAGGCCACATCAGAACCCACAATAATGGAGGAACCAATCAGACTGTAGAGACTACTGGGCCTGGGGTCGGCACAAGCCAACTTGGCCACAACATACGAGCCAACTTGGCCACAGCTATGTGCTCACAGTTGGAGAAGGCAATGGCACCCCACTCCAGTACTCTTGCCTGGACAATCCCATGGATGGAGGAGCCTGGTAGGCTGCAGTTCAAGGGGTTGCTAAGAGTCAGGCACGACTGAGTGTCTTCACTTTAACTTTTCACTTTAATGCATTGGAGAAGGAAATGGCAACACACTCCAGTATTCTTGCCTGGAGAATCCCAGGGAGAGAGTAGCCGGTGGGCTGCTGTCTATGGGGTCGCACAGAGTCGGACATGACTGAAGTGACTTAGCAGCAGNTCAAGGGGTTGCTAAGAGTCAGGCACGACTGAGTGTCTTCACTTTAACTTTTCACTTTAATGCATTGGAGAAGGAAATGGCAACACACTCCAGTATTCTTGCCTGGAGAATCCCAGGGAGAGAGTAGCCGGTGGGCTGCTGTCTATGGGGTCGCACAGAGTCGGACATGACTGAAGTGACTTAGCAGCAGTAGCAGCATGTGCTCCCAGTAGGAATGGAGAACTGCATTGGATCCAC
>SJYA01012809.1:0-11502 GCA_006410615.1 Neotragus moschatus
AAATGCCAAAGAATGTTCAGACTACCATACAATTGCATTCATTTCACATGGTAGCAAAGTTATGTTCAAAATCCTTGAAGCTAGGCTTCAGCAGTATGTGAACCGAGAACTTTCAGATGTACAAGCTAGATTTAGAAAAGGCCGAAGAACCAGAAGGCAAATTGTCAGCATTCATTATATCTTAGAGAAAGCAAGGGGATTCCAGAAAAACATCTATTTCGGCTTCATTGACTACACAAAAGCCTTTGACTGTGTGGATTACAACAAACTGTGGAAAACTCTTAAAGAGATGGGAATACCAGACCAACTAGCCTGCCTCCTGAGAAACCTTTATGTAGGTCAAGAAGCAACAGCTAGAACCAGACATGGAACAATGGATTGGTTCAGAATTGGGAAAGGAGTACGTCAAGGCTGTGTATTATCACCCTGCATATTTAACTTATATGAAAATTACAACATGCAAAATGCCAGGATAGATGAATCGTAAGCTGGAATGAAGATTGAGGGGAGAAATATCAACAACCTCAGATATGCAGGTGATACAGCTCTCATGGCAGAAAGCCAAGAGGAATTAAAGAGGGTGCAATTGATGATGGTGAAAAAGGAGATTGAAAAAAGCTGACTTAAAACTCAACCTTCAGAAAACTAAGATCATTTCATCTGATCTCACCACTTCATGACAAATGGATAGGGGAAAATGTGGAAACAATGACAGATTTTATCTTCTTGGGCTTCAAAATCACTGCGGATGGTGACTGCAGCCACAAAATTAAAAGGTTTTCTTGGAAGAAAACCTATGACAGGCCTAGACAGCATATTAAAAAGCAGAGACATCACTTTGCCACAGAGGTCCATATAGTCAAAGTAGTGGTTTCCAATAATCATGTACAGATGTGAGAACTGGACAATAAAGAAACCTGAGCACTGAGAATTGATGCCTTTGAATTATGATGCTGGAGTAGACCCTTGAGAGTCTCTTGGACTGCAAGGAGATAAAGCTAGTCGATCCTAAAGGAAATTCACCCTGAATATTCATTGGAAAGACTGATGCTGAAGCTGAAGGTCCAATATTTTTGCCACTTGATGTGAAGAGACGACTCATTGGAAAATACTCTGATGCTGGGAAAGATCGACAACAGGAAGAAAAGGGGACAACAGAGGATGAGATGGTTGGATGGCATCACCAATTCAATGGACGTGAGTTTGAGTAAACTCCAGGAGGTGGTGAAGGACAGGGAAGCCTGGCACGTTGCAGTCCATGGGGTTGCAAAGAATCGACAAAACTTAGCAACTGAACAACAGGTGTAATATTCAAAAAACTTTTAAAGCTCAATAATAAGAGAAACATTAAAAGTAAGCAAAATATTTGAGTGGACACTTCACTGAAAAAGATAATGAGAATGGGTAATAAGCACATGAAAAATCACTAATTATTGAGAAAATGCAATTGAAAACCAGTGAGATACCTCTATGCACTCACTAGAATGACTATAATTAAAAAGACTGAAAATACCAACTACTGCTGAGAAGCAGTAGTAATTTGACACCTTTACATTGATGAATGATATAGGTACTTTGGAAATTGGTTTGGAAATTTCCCCAAAAGTTACACATACACTTACAATGTGACCTGGCTATTACACACCTAGGCATTTGCCCAGGAGAAATAAAATCCATATCCATACAAAGATGTTTATGCCATTGTCCACAGAAGATTTTTTTTAGAATTACTGAAAAATGGGAAACTGGTGAGTGGATAAACTAAATGTGATATATGCATAAAAAGAACACTACTCAGAAGTAAGAAATGAACTACTTACCCATGTAGCAACAGAATTATACTGCATCAAAGAAGCCAGACTGGAAAAAAAAAAAAAAAAGACTCCTTATTATGTTGTTCTGTTATACAAAATTTCTAAGAAGCAGGCAAAACTGTAGACTAAAATCAATTTGGTAGTTGCCTCAGCTGCAGCTGTGAGGGGCAACCGATAACAAATGGGGACAAGAGAACTTTTCTACAGGAGGGCATTTTAATTCTGAATTGTGGTGAAATATATAAATTTACAAAAACTCAACCAACTGTATCTATAAAGCTTGTCAATATTATGGTTTATCAATTATACCTTAATAAAACTATTAAAAAGATGTTTAGCCTGTAAGTAGAAATTTGAGGCTCATCAGCATCCAGATGACTGTAGTTTTAAAGGTAGAGATGACACAGGAAAGTCTGCTGAAGAGGGAAACGGAAGAAACTGGTTTCTACAGATCCCTGTAGAATAGCAGTATTTAGACGATGCAGCAGAAAAAGAAAATGTGGCTACAGATGTAGAATAACAATGAAAGGAATATAGTGTCTCACAAGCAAACAAGCTGGTTAAAAATATATCAAATGCTACTGATGGATCAAAGGAGGAAAAAGACTGAAAGGTATTCAGTGGCCAGACAAGACCTTAGCTTGAGTGGTTTTTGAGCAGCAGGGAGGTTCCAAGTCAGCTGGAGTGGCCTGCAGAGTGAATGAGAGGTAACAGAATGAAGACAGGAAGTATGGGAACCTGTTTCCAAGAGTTTATCTGGAAATGGAAGGAGCGGATGAAGCAGAAACTGACAGGGAGAGGCAACTGAGAGATTTTTGTTTTAAACAGAAGATTCAGTAGCGTATTTCAGTGGAACCAAGAAGTGGAACAGAGGGTGAAAGAATGCTGCCATGCTTTAGAATAGAGGAAAGGACAGTAGAGATGCAAGTGAATTCATAGATTTCAAGGCATTAAGGGAACACTTGTGTGGCAGCCTCTGTAGGAAGCATGGTCATTGAAGAGAAAAAGCAGGAGTCTTCTTACCAAGGGTTTGAAGGAAGCAGTAGTTTAAGGACCTACAATGAGGTTAGTGATCATGGCTTTATGGTGGTACTTACCTGCCCAGTTGTGTGACTCTCTCTAGGATTAGTCAGCAGCCAAATAACAAGAGCGAAGGTGGACAGTTGGACTCACTGAGGATGGCTTTGGCAGAGGGACAAGAACAAGTATGTTCAGAGTAGTGGTAACAGCAATTGAAGTGAGAGATCACAGGACGTGGACAAAAATGAAGACATTGTGGGCGAGTAGACATTTTTCTCACTTGAGTTCTTAGAAGCAGGTAGTTTATTTAAGAGGGATCTCAAGAAACAGGAGTAAGGGAATGGGGAGAATAAGTCAGGAAACAAGAAATAGATAATAAAAAAAAAAAGGCACATTTTTAGCTGCTTATCATTGTAGGCAACTGGGGCTGAGTCTTGCTGGGGACCCCTGAGGAGTTGACACATTAATCTGCTGACTCCTATTATTTGGTAGAGGATTACTTCAAGGGGTCTTAAATCCTCCCAGTCTCTTAAATGTTGACAGCATCTAGGAATCCATAGAAACTGAAGTCAGCTTCAGCTGAGAGCTGAGCCTAGAGCATGTGGTACAAGGTATATTATAGCAAGTGAATGAAATCCCCATGAAACTAAAGTAACTGAGCAAATAACTGGGGATGATAGGAGGAGTTTTTCTGCTGTGTGAAAGTTACATTTGTCCTGTTAGCTGTTGATTTGTCATTAGTGAAAGGAGATGAGAATGGGCAACTTGCAGACGTACTTCTAGAATTAACATGAGCCCTTTCTATGTAAAGTCCTTGGCACAGAGCCTGGCAAATAGTAAAGCACATGGAATGGAAGCTAGTGTAATATTGCTACTATTAAAATATCGGTAACATTAATAACTATCTGCATTGTGGATAATAATAGATTAATTCAAACTCTAAAAGAGCTTCACTACTTACCTGAATGCAATATTTTGGCACTGCACTACAATTTTGTTTCAAAATACATTAAGTTTTGGTATGTTTTTTTAAATTTTTTAATTGAATTATAGTTGATTTATAATATTGTGTTAGCTTTAGATGTAGAGCAAAGTGATTCAGTTATGGGTGTGTGTGTGTGTGTGTGTGTGTATTGAAGTAAAAGTTGCTCAGTTGTGTCCGACTCTTTGCAACCCCTGATCTATACAGTCCATGGAATTCTCCAGGCCAGAACACTGGACTGGGTAGCTTTTCCCTTCTCCAGGGGATCTTGCCAACCTAAGGATAGAAACCAGGTCTCCTGCATTGCAGGCAGATTCTTTATTAGCTGAGCCACCAGGAAAGCCCAGTCTGTGTGTGTGTGGGCAGGGTGTGGGGGAATTGGGGGTGGGGAGGTAGGTACGTATTCAGAAGTCCTTTGTGTGTGTGTGTATTTGAGTGCCCAAAAAGTTCCTTCAAGTTTTACGTGAAAATAAAAGACTCATTTTTCATTTTCACCAAGAACTTTATTGATCAGTGTAGTCACTGCTTTGCTCCACTGCCTTCTTCCATTTTTCAGGCAGCTTCATAATTCCATCTTCCCAAAACTTTTTATCTTTTTGAGCAAAAATCTGTTATAGATGTTTTACAGAAGACTTTCCAGGGAATTGAACTTTTTCCATAAGAGAATTTTGTAAAAACTGAAATAAATGAACATTCAAAGGTGCAGTGTCTGTTGAATACAGTGGATGAGTCAGAACTTCCGCCAAGCTGTAACCATTTTTACTGCTCATCAAAGAGACATGAGGTCTTGCATAATCCAGATGGAAGATTATGCATTTTCTGTTGACTAATTCTGGACGCTTTTTGTCAAGTGGTGCTTTCAGTTGGCTTAATTGGGAGCAGTAATTCTTGGAACTAAACTTTTAGTTTTCTGGAGGGAGCCCATAATAGAGAACTCCGTTCTAATCCCATCTCATACACAACAAAACCTTCTCTGGATGAAGACCAGCCTTTAGTATGGTTGGTAGTGATTTATTTCACTTGCCCCGTGATCTCTTCAGTTCTACATTATTGTACAGTATCCACTTTTCATTGCCCATCACAGTTTGTTTTAAAAGTGGAATATTTTCTTTATGTTTCAGCAGAGAACCACATGGAGAAATATGATCAAGAAGGTTTCTTTTCCCCTTTTACTTATGTGGAACCCAAAATGAACAACATAACCAAGCTGGTGTAGACTACTTTCAGCATTTTATTTGGATATCTTGAGTATGCCAACTGTCTCCCACATATGTGTGCACTGATTGTTCTCAAGTCTTGATATGTTCACTAGGAGCTGCAAGTGGTCTGCCTGACGGTGGAGCATTGTCCAGTGGGAAACTGCCAGCACAAAACTTCACAAACCACTTTTGACACATTGATTCAGTCACAGCACCACCTCCATACACTGCACAAAATTTTTTTTTCCTTTCAGTTGCATTCTCACTTTTCTTAAAATAATAAGGCATAGTATGCCAGAATGTTGCTTTTTTCCTTCCATCATCAGTATTAAAATGACTACACAAAAACTCACCAGTTTTGGTAAGTTATTAAGGCACACTGATATGACAACTGTCGGAATACAATCTAACAAAATTGTTTTGAATTAAGTTAAAGACAACTAAGTGCTACTCAGTTCAGTTCCTCAAACATGTCCGACTCTTTGCGACCCCACAGACTGCAGCAGGCCAGGCTTCCCTTCACCAACTCCCAGAGCTTGTTCAAACTCATGTCCATTGAGTCGGTAATGCCATTCAACCATCTCATCCTCTGGTGTCCACGTCTCCTCATGCCTTCAATCTTTCCCAGCATCAGGGTCTTTTATAATAAGTCAGTTCTTCCCATCAGATGGCCAAAGTATTGGAGTTTCAGCTTCACCATCAGTCCTTCCAATGAATATTCAGGACTGATTTCCTTTAGGATGGACTGGTTAGATCACCCTACAGTCCAAGGGACTGTCAAGAGTCTTCTCCAACACCACAGTTCAAAAGCATCAGTTCTTTGACGCTCAGCCTTCTTTATAGTCCAACTCTCACATCCATACCTGACTACTGGAAAAACCACACCTTTGACTAGACAGACCTTTGTTGGGAAAGTAATATCTCTGCTTCTTAATGTACTGTCTAGGTTCAGTTGATAAAGAGTCCTCCTGCAATGCAAGAGACTCCAGTTCGATTCCTGGGTCGCGAACATCTGCTGGAGAAGGGATAGGCTACCCACTCCAGTATTCTTAGGCTTCCCATGTGGCTCAGCTGGTAAAGAATCCGCCTGCAATGCAGGAAACCTGAGTTCGATTCCTGGGTTGGGAAGATCCCTTAGAGAAGGGAAAGGCTACCAACTCTAGTATTCTGTCCTGGAGAATTCCATGGATTGTACAGTCAATGGGGTTAGAAAGAGTCGGACACGACTAAGCGACTTTCACTTCACTCCACTTCACTTTCTTCCAAGGAGCAAATATCTTTTAATTTCATGGCTGCAGTCACCATCTGTAGTGATTTTGGAGCCTAAGAAAATAAAGTCTGTCACTGTTTCCATTTTTTCCCCATCTATTTGTAATGAAGTGATGGGACTGGATGCCATGATCCTAGTTTTCTGAATGTTGAGTTTTAAGCTAGCTTTTTCACTCTCCTCTTTCACTTTCCCCAAGAGGCTCTTTAGTTCCTCTTCACTTTCTGCCATAAGGGTGGTGTCATCTGCATATCTGAGGTTATTGTTATTTCTCCTGGCAATCTTGATTCCAGCTTGTGCTTCAGCCAGCCTGGCATTTCTCATGATGTACTCTGCATAGAAGTTAAATAAGCAGGGTGACAATATACAGCCTTGACATACTCCTCTCCCAAATTGGAACCAGTCCATTGTTCTATGTCTGGTTTTAACTGTTGCTTCTTGACCTGCATACAGATTTCTCAGGAAGCATGTCAAGTGGTCTGGTATTTCCACCTCTTGAAGAATTCTCCACAGTTTGTTTTGATATACACAGTCAAAGACTTTGGTGTAATCAATAAAGCAGAAGTAGATTTTTTTTTTCTGTTATTCCGTTGCTTTTTTGATGATCCAACAGATATTGGAAATTTGATCTCTAGTTCTTCTGCCTTTTCTAAAACCAGCTTGTACCTCTGCAAGTTCACAGTTCACATATAGTTGAAGCCTGGCTCAGAGAATTTTGAGTATTACTTTGCTAGCGTGTGAGATGAGTGCAGTTGTGCAGTAGTTTGAGCATTTTTTGACGTTGCATCTTATGGAAAAACCAAATGAAATCTTTGGCCAACCCAATTTCATTTGGTTATATGTATGTATGTATATATATATATATATGTCATTATATATGTATCATATTATGTATATATTATATTGGGTGGGCGAAAAGAATATATATATATATCCTTTTTCAGTCTTTTCCAAGTTTTTACAAGGTATTGAATATCATTTTCTGTTGTATACAGTAGGTCCTTGTTGTTTGTCTTTTTATATGTAGTGAGTTTTTACATGTTTATCCCAAAGTCCTAATTCATCCCTCCCTGTCCTTTCCCCTCTGGTAACCATAAGTTTATTTTCTATAATAGTGAGTCTATTTCTGTTTTGTACGTAAGTTCATTTGCATCATTTTTAAAGATTCCACATGTAGGTGATATATGATATTTGTCTCTGACTTAATTCACTTAATATGATAATCTCCAGGTCCATCCATGTTGTTACAAAGGGTATTAGTTCATAAATTTTGGTATAGTTTTGAAAATAGTTTCATCAAAGAATCGGTATTGGAAAAATTTTCATGTAATCTAATTTTCATTTATCTTCTTTCCTTTGGTTGGGATCACATTTATGGTTTGTCAGACTACAATGACTTATTGTATTTTCAAAGAAATCTCCTGAGATGTTCTGTTGGTTTTGTTCTTGAATCTTTTCTGCTTTTGAACTTATCTAAACACTGAGAAAAAATATAAATGGAACTACTGTCTAACAACCTCAGGTGTCAAATAAATTTTCTTTAATTCTAGCTTATTAAAGCCATAGTTTTGTTTTCACTCAGTTTCTTCTCAATGGAGGAAAAAAGGAACAGCTGGTTACTATTGTCAACTTTCTTTTGTTTGGGATTTATTAAGTATGCAATTCTTGAATAGCTTTTTTTTTTTCCTGTCTGGATGTAGAACTCCCACTGCTTTCAAAGAGTGATATAATTTACAATAAAGAAGCTTTAGAGCTCACTTAGTCCCAATATATAACCTGTTGGATTAGTACCTGTTAAAATATTCACAATTGTCATTTAGCATTTCTTTTATATTCCTTGTGGGTAGTTGCCTGATGTGTCCTTTCACAGCTTCCAGTTGGTATATCATTGTTTTCCTTATGAATGATAAAACCTCTGTGTACTAATGATGGTAAACTTTAAAGCATCATATGATGCTTTTCCTATTTTATCATTCACCCTTTAGTTTATAATATTTTTGCCTTACAAGGTTATAATTAATATTTTGTAAAATATATTATGTTTTATTATGAAAGTCTTCTTTTGTCTCTACATTTAGACACCTTACTCACCATGAGCTCTGAGCTATGTTTCACACATATTTCCTTCTGATCCTTTAATGTTTTTATTTTTAAGTGGGTCTTCTAACCCATGCAGCATTAACTTTAAAGCCAAATGGCACTCCTAAACAAATCCATGGTCTTTTTGATAGCATACTGTTCCAGTTTGCTGTAACATTTCATATCATGAATCTGTATTATATATACATGTATATTCATAATACGTATCAATAGCTCTGAGGTGGAAACAATTGCACCATCCATGCGAAATTTGGCAATATCTGGAGACATTTTGTTTGTCAAGACTGAGAACAGAGAGGGTGTAGAAGAGACTGGCTATTGGCTAATAGTGAATAGAGGCCAGGATGATGCTAAACATCCTGTAACATACAGGACAGCCCCCACAAGGAAGAATTGTCAATAATGCCAAGATTAAGAGCTTGAAAAGAGAGAGGAGAGGAGAGGAGAGAGACCTTAGCCAGGTACAAGCTCAATAGTGAAGTTACCTGGCTGATGCCTGTGGGAGGCATTGTCAGAGACTGCCTCGTGCTTTGCCAAAATCCCGATATCTACATTGCATTTTTAGTTTTCCCTCGTCTGTTTTAAAATGAATGGGCTTAGTAGTTTTAGAGCACAGGCTGTGGAGCCTGGGCTGAAATGGCACCCTACCCCTTTCAAGTTGTGTGACCTTGGGCAAGTTACTTAACCTCTCTGTTTTCAGTTCCTTTATCTGTAAAATGAGAGTAATAATTGTATCTTTACGCTAGATGGTCATAGAATTGCAGGATGCTTAAAGCAGTGCTTGGCACATAGTAAACATTATAGAAACATTGGTAGCAATGATAATAGTCAAGTAAATGACTTTTTTATGAACCTTATTTGATCACAGTGGCCCCCTAAGTATAACTATATACACAGTTAAAAATATTACTTTAAAATTTCATTGCCAATTTTTGCCACTGATTAATCTGAGGCAGCACATTTCTTCTTTAGCTGTCTGCCATATCTCTTGCCCTCTTCCCATGTAATGTAAACCCCATCAGAATCTCAACTCTGTTCTCTCTGTTATTGTTCATATTATTATTATTATTTACCTTTTATTACTGTCAAGTTGAAGGTTTTCTCATAGACACTTATCTCTTTAGTATATAGAGTTGCTTATGTTTTCCATCAGAGCCTTTAATTTTGAATAAAGACTGTATTTATTTTNGCTTTAGAGCTCACTTAGTCCCAATATATAACCTGTTGGATTAGTACCTGTTAAAATATTCACAATTGTCATTTAGCATTTCTTTTATATTCCTTGTGGGTAGTTGCCTGATGTGTCCTTTCACAGCTTCCAGTTGGTATATCATTGTTTTCCTTATGAATGATAAAACCTCTGTGTACTAATGATGGTAAACTTTAAAGCATCATATGATGCTTTTCCTATTTTATCATTCACCCTTTAGTTTATAATATTTTTGCCTTACAAGGTTATAATTAATATTTTGTAAAATATATTATGTTTTATTATGAAAGTCTTCTTTTGTCTCTACATTTAGACACCTTACTCACCATGAGCTCTGAGCTATGTTTCACACATATTTCCTTCTGATCCTTTAATGTTTTTATTTTTAAGTGGGTCTTCTAACCCATGCAGCATTAACTTTAAAGCCAAATGGCACTCCTAAACAAATCCATGGTCTTTTTGATAGCATACTGTTCCAGTTTGCTGTAACATTTCATATCATGAATCTGTATTATATATACATGTATATTCATAATACGTATCAATAGCTCTGAGGTGGAAACAATTGCACCATCCATGCGAAATTTGGCAATATCTGGAGACATTTTGTTTGTCAAGACTGAGAACAGAGAGGGTGTAGAAGAGACTGGCTATTGGCTAATAGTGAATAGAGGCCAGGATGATGCTAAACATCCTGTAACATACAGGACAGCCCCCACAAGGAAGAATTGTCAATAATGCCAAGATTAAGAGCTTGAAAAGAGAGAGGAGAGGAGAGGAGAGAGACCTTAGCCAGGTACAAGCTCAATAGTGAAGTTACCTGGCTGATGCCTGTGGGAGGCATTGTCAGAGACTGCCTCGTGCTTTGCCAAAATCCCGATATCTACATTGCATTTTTAGTTTTCCCTCGTCTGTTTTAAAATGAATGGGCTTAGTAGTTTTAGAGCACAGGCTGTGGAGCCTGGGCTGAAATGGCACCCTACCCCTTTCAAGTTGTGTGACCTTGGGCAAGTTACTTAACCTCTCTGTTTTCAGTTCCTTTATCTGTAAAATGAGAGTAATAATTGTATCTTTACGCTAGATGGTCATAGAATTGCAGGATGCTTAAAGCAGTGCTTGGCACATAGTAAACATTATAGAAACATTGGTAGCAATGATAATAGTCAAGTAAATGACTTTTTTATGAACCTTATTTGATCACAGTGGCCCCCTAAGTATAACTATATACACAGTTAAAAATATTACTTTAAAATTTCATTGCCAATTTTTGCCACTGATTAATCTGAGGCAGCACATTTCTTCTTTAGCTGTCTGCCATATCTCTTGCCCTCTTCCCATGTAATGTAAACCCCATCAGAATCTCAACTCTGTTCTCTCTGTTATTGTTCATATTATTATTATTATTTACCTTTTATTACTGTCAAGTTGAAGGTTTTCTCATAGACACTTATCTCTTTAGTATATAGAGTTGCTTATGTTTTCCATCAGAGCCTTTAATTTTGAATAAAGACTGTATTTATTTTTTAGTTGCATCTGTAAGTTGATGATTATATCTATGGAATTATATTTGTCTTCTAGAATCAAAAATTTCACTTTATTAACTTGCACTGAACACATTTTATATCAATATGTAAACATGTGTTGTTTTGGATCCTCTTACTAAATATTCTCTTCTGGGTATTTCTGAAGCTCTTAATTCCTATTTTGTTTTCTGTCATATATGCCACTCTCTGGATTCAGTTCAGTTCAGTTCAGTTGCTCAGTCGTGTCCGACTCTTTGCAACCTCATGAATTGCAGCACGCCAGGCCTCCCTGTCCATCACCAGCTCCCGGAGTTCACCCAGACTCACGTTCATTGAGTCAGTGATGCCACCCAGCCATCTCATCCTCTGTCGTCCCCTTCTCCTCCT
>SJYA01012810.1:0-11291 GCA_006410615.1 Neotragus moschatus
TAATTGTTCTGGATGATACTCTATCCTTTATTAACTAATAAGTGTGGCTTTCTAGTGCTGTCCTTGTAATGCTATCCAGTTTTGTCTTTTTTAAAAATTAAAAATAATCATTATATTTTCATTATAAAAACCATGCACATTTACAAAAATAAAATTTTGAGAAATATAAGGGGAAAAAATGCATAATCCTAGCTCTGAATGAATGTTATTAACATTTTGGAGTCTTATCTTTTTTATTTATCTTTCTCACTGCATAAAAATATATTTATTTATCTACCAACCTTCTCACTTATTTTTCTATCTCCCTATATATATGATGTGTGTATGTATAGATACATATTTGTTTCCAAAAGTAAGATTCTTCACATACTCTGCTTTGTAGTCCGTTTTTTACTTAGTTGCATATGACAAGCAGCTTTCTGTTGATAATATCTTAAACGTGAGAACCACATTTTAATTTTGCCTCCCATGAAATGTTTGTATTATTCTCCCAGCTAGCTGAGGAACGTATTGGAAACATAAGAACTGTTCGAGCTTTTGGGAAAGAAATGACTGAAATAGAGAAATACACCAGCAAAGTGGACCAAGTGATGCAGTTAGCAAGGAAAGAGGCATTTGCTCGGGCTGGCTTCTTTGGAGCAGTAAGTGGATTATTTTGGAAAGAATGAAAAGTGTAGATGTCATGATCAGGAGAGATTTTTATTCTCTGGCTCTTGCCATACATAGAAAATACTTCCCTTCTCCCTCAAGACTAAGAATTATCATTCTTAAAAATATTTTTGTGAAGGACAGGGAAAACAAGTAAATGTAATTAAAGGAAAGGTGGTAAGACCAAAACTGTGGGTCAGGCCCTGATTCTCAGAGTAATGTCCAGACCAGGCACATCAGCTTCACCTGGAAGCTGGTTGGACACACAGATCCTCAGCTCCACAAAACTCTTAGAATGGGGCTGGCGATCTGTCCTTTAGCCCCAGGTCATTCTAGTGTAGGCAGTTTTAAACCCACTGAGGATTAGCCAGAATAACCTCAGTGTATTCAGGAAGTGGGTATAAGAAAGTTGACCACATTGATCACAAGGAACTCAGGTAGGACACCGAGCTAGAAAATCACCATGATGGCAGAGTCACAATACTTTCAAAGTGGAGAGATGGTAGAGGTGATTCAGCAACGGCCGAAACTGAACAGACAGGAAGCCCTGAGGAGGCACGCTTACAGAGACTATGTACCTACTGCACATCAGAGCAGATAAGCCCGGCATCTTACCTGGCTTCTCAGTGCAGCCTGCCCAGCCCACCATGGTAGAATACATCAATTTCTTCCATGTAGGGGAGGCATCCTTAATATCATTTTTTTCCTTTGCAAATAGATTAGATTGAGTAAAATAGGAATCTGATGGGTAGCTTAGTATCTAGGTTTCCATGTTTATGAGATTATTTCCTTCAATATTATGATATTTCAAAAATATTTTTGAGAGACTTAACCTGACTTTCCAGCAGTTAAGATTTCATGCTTCCATTGCAGGAGGCAGAGATTTGATCCCTGATCAGAGAACTAAAATCTCATATGCTGTGCAGTACAGCCAAAAAAAAAAAAGAAAGAATTTAAAAATTCAGGTTAAAATGTATTTTGGGAAAATCTTGCTTGATGGTTAAATGCATAAAGGAAATTCTGCACAGTGTGAATGCTTTTTTGCATTTGGGGTCTTTGGTTCTCACCTGACTTCTGTGTTTTCTTCCCTTAACAGACTGGGCTCTCTGGGAACCTGATCGTGCTTTCTGTCCTGTACAAAGGAGGGCTGCTGATGGGCAGTGCCCACATGACAGTGGGTGAACTCTCCTCCTTCCTAATGTATGCTTTCTGGGTTGGAGTAAGCGTTGGAGGTATATAATTTAAATAAGCTTGGGGAATTAATGAAAAATCAGGTTACAGTTTGTGAAATGAAAACTTAACTTTCCCATTACTCCACTACTCATCAATTAACTAACTGCAAAGACATTTCCTAGAATGTTACTCCAACCTGACTTTGAAGGACGAAATGAAGATGAGTATGATCCTCCCTGGGTTGAGAAGTGTTAGATTTTTGCAGGCCCCCTCCCCCCCGTAGCTCACAGAGCACAGGGTCTCACTGGATCTGTTCCCAGCCAGCATGCAGGGCAACCTGTTCCCTTTCATTGTAGCATGGATGTTGGGGAGGGAGGATGGTGTGAACAGGCATGTGCAGGAACCTCATCCTCGGATGGTGATGCTTTCATGATGGGCAGGTTGCTGGCAGGGAGAAGCCAACCATGTTCAAAACTAGTGAAGAATCCGAAATAGAAGTGATAAAGTACAGGAGACACAGTTGCTTGCTTTGTAAAGAGTCTCTCAGAGCCCAGCTTTCCTTGTCCACCCCTGAGCGAAGGGAAGCAAGCTCCTTGGAGGCAGAACTGTGTGGAGTCTACAAAGCCTCAGCCAACCTGGAGCAAATGGTTTCCTGCTTTTTGTTTTCTTTCCTTTCTTTGAAAACCAAGACGGAAAGGTTAGATCAACAGCCTCAAGTCTGGTTAAAGGAGCTCAGGTATCCCACAGGGTCACTTCAACTTTTTGTTTTCAGGGTTCCAGAGTTTTCTCCTGGTTAAAGGAGAGGCTTTTCCTTAGACATCCGCAGGCAAGTAAGGATATTTTCGGGACTGAGAGTCCCAGAGATCCATTTAAAATGACATTTTAGTTCTGCTGGCTGATCTTGAAGAAAAATCTGATCCAGGATGTTTCTGGGTGCTGAGTGACTTGCCAGACAAGACCAGTTCAGGATGCTGGAGCGGTGATAGTGTTGTTTCTTTCTTTCCATCTCTGGGGCTGGGTCTGACGGGCTGTAGGGTCACACAACATTTGGTCATGTTCCCTCCTCTGGACAGATCTGCTGGCTACCACCTGCCCTCTCTGTGACCTTTCTGTGCATGCTTCACACTTAGCCATCGTCAGCTTTCCTCCGGGCCCCCGTCTTGTGCTTTCTGCCACGTTTGACTTGATCTTTCTTAGAAGTTTTCCATTTTAATGAACTGTAACTTAACAACATATTCTTTCATGGAGTGTGCTTTTAATATACTTAAAAAGTCATCTCTGAACTCAAGGTCATGTAAGTTTTTCTCTTATGTTGTCTTCTAGGAGCTTTATAGTTTTGCATTTAATGTTTAGATCATTTTGAGTTAATTTGTGAAAGGTGTAAGTCCTGTGTCCTGATTTGTTTTTTGCACATAGAAGTCCAGTTGTGGCAGCAACATTTGTTGAAGAGTCTACCCTTTCTCCATTGAATTGCATTTGCTCAACTATTGAAGGTTGATTGACTATATTTATGTGGCTCTGTTTCTGCCTGCTGCATCCTTAATTTAACCTGAAGGTTTTAGTCCACTCTGTCTTCCACAAATATCAGTATACCCCAGGATATTTGAATTGCATTTTTTCAGCACCCTTACTAAGGAAAAGTGTTACAAAGTATATGTTCTGGCAGTTGACATGGNGATTGACTATATTTATGTGGCTCTGTTTCTGCCTGCTGCATCCTTAATTTAACCTGAAGGTTTTAGTCCACTCTGTCTTCCACAAATATCAGTATACCCCAGGATATTTGAATTGCATTTTTTCAGCACCCTTACTAAGGAAAAGTGTTACAAAGTATATGTTCTGGCAGTTGACATGGACCAGTGGACTTGGGCTTTTAAATCATAGTTCAAAGGTGACTTTTAAGCAGAGGTTGTTAGTGTATCTAAAATTGCCAAGTTTCTTTTCAGTTTTTAGCTTAGTAAATGTTGTATTTGTTGAGTCTGAAAGATGGGTTGATTTTGTGGATGTGTCTTTTTAATGAATGTTGGGGTACCTTGTATTCCTTTTTAATGTGAGACAAGCATTATATTTTATTTTTATTGCTATGCTTTTGACTAAGCAGACTTTTCTATAACATTGATTTTAATTCAGTGGTTGACTAGTATGACTATATATATTTGTAAATCCCCTGATCAGACCAAAGCCTTATGAGAGAAAATGAAATTGGAGGAGGAGAAGCTGAAGGAAAACAAGGGTATGAGACAGAGGGAATTCTAATGGATTCCCAGGAAGCTGCTTCAAACCCTTGTTTGAAAATAACAGCTGCTGCTGCTAAGTCACTTCAGTCATGTCCGACTCTGTGCAACCCCATAGACAGCAGCCCACCAGGCTCCCCCATCCGTGGGATTTTCCAGGCAAGAACACTGGAATGGGTTGCCATTTCCTTCTCCAATGCACGAAAATGAAAAGTGAAAGTGAAGTCGCTCAGTTGTGTCTGACTCTTCACGACCCTATGGACTGCAGCCTACCAGGCTCCTCCATCCATAGGATTTTCTAGGGAAGAGTACTGGAGTGGGTCGCCATTGCCTTCTCCTGAAAGTAACAGATTTTATGTTAAAAGCAGGCTATTGCCACTGTACCCAGAGGGCTTAGGGTAGCAGAGGGCCATCTATTGGCCAATGATAGATGTGTGCCTTTGCTTCTCATCTTCAGGTCTCAGCTCCTTCTACTCAGAGCTAATGAAGGGACTGGGTGCCGGAAGCCGCCTCTGGGAGCTCCTCGAGAGAGAACCTGAGCTTCCTTTCAATGGTGGGTCTGAACTGGCTTTGCTTTTCTTTGCTGGGATTAAACGTGTGGTTTAGGACAGTGAGACCAGCTTCCTGCCCTACCTGGGAAGGATGAGCATAAACTAGACACTGTCTTTACCATGACAGGGACGGACAGGGCCATCGGAGGGTGGGCAGTGAGGACAGATTGCTGTTGGGTGCTGCTAGGGGCCCCAGGGCGTCCCTGGAGGTGGGGGCCTGACCGCACAATGTGCCCCCACGATTTCCCTCCCTGCAGGTGCCGTGTTACCACACACGTTAGGAGGAAGTACGTGCCGCTCAGGAGTGCAAACAGGAAGGGCCTGGCCAGGCCACCAGAATTGTCTTCCTTAGTGATTTTGACATGTGGGAGCAGGGAGGAAAGGAAGAGGGTTCATGCATAGAAAAGCCTCTGAGTTGCTTGGCTTTGGGGATTGGGTGGAGGATGCTGATGCTAATTGGCTTCAAACCATCTCTTTCATGGGCTGCTTCACTGGAAGCCCGTGCTTGGGGCAGCTATGGACTGGGCCGAGCAGTTAGGCTCAGTGGAAGAAGCAGCGTTCACTGTCAGCTACTCACTAGCCCCAGGGCAATAGTGAATGCCAGCGTTCTCCACTGTGATAGACTGGCAGGAATGAGCCCAACTGGGAGAGATGGAGCCACTTATCCCAGTCAAGAGCAGAGTCACCCCTGGATAGAACCGACCTCTGACCCCCTCGAGCCCTGGGGCTATTGTACAGCGCCTGCCTGTTCATCATCCTCTTAAAACAACTCTTTAGAGAAGGCGAGATAACCCTGGATGAGGGGCCTGCAGGGCCCCACAGGGAGAAAGCCATTGGATTCAGCCAGCAGCTCTTGGGCCAGAAGCTTCATCAGCTGCTGCTCATATCAGTAGGACTGGGATGTGGACTTGGGCCTCTGAGGGCTGCGAGGCTCCAGCACAGTGGCCGGTGTGCTGTGCTGCTGGTGCAGAGCAGGCTTGGGAGCGCGGGACTCGACTTCCTCCTGCCTGGCCTGCGAAGCGCCCAGACTCCAGAGCTCGCTGTGCTGGGTCGAGGCCGCGGTCAGGATGGTGGGGCCCTGGGCTCAGCTGTGCACATGTGTTTAGCGCTGAGTGGTTCATGTCCCATCTTACCTTTCAGAGGGGGCTGTTTTGAATGAGAAAAGCTTCCAGGGTGCTTTGGAGTTCAAGAACGTGCATTTCGCCTATCCAGCTCGCCCAGAGGTGCCCATATTCCAGGATTTCAGCCTTTCTATCCCATCAGGATCTGTCACAGCACTGGTTGGCCCAAGTGGTGCTGGCAAATCCACAGTGATTTCTCTCCTGCTGAGACTGTATGACCCTGCTTCTGGTGAGTGGTTCAGCGTGTTGTGGGACAGGGGCCTCTCTTGAGCCCTTCTTTCCTGAGCCCTGGGAGAGGGTATGAGTGTGCAGAGGCCATGCATTGTGTGAGTTCTGAGCGCCAGAGGGTCTCTTCCCAGGGAGGAAGCCCCTTAGACAGTGGTGTCACTTTTCGGGCTGTGAGCTCACCCAGAAGGCTTGTCGGGCGTGTCGCATCCTTTGTGTCCATCTCCTCGTCTCCTGTGCAGTGACTTCTGCACCTGGAGTGGGGATCAGAAAAGCACCTCTGTGGGGCACTGATGGCAGCTGTGGAGAACATGCTGCCTGCGCCGTCAGAGCTTGTGCAGGCGCCCGGGTCTCCTTGAAGCCCACCATCCCTCCCACACGGGGCCAGCATGCAGACAGGGCAGGTGGCTGTCAGTGAGTCACCCCTGTGCTGCTCCACGGACACTCTTTTGAAGTAGTAGATATTTTCTCATTTTGGTGTTTAACTGCATTATAGCATCTTCTAGAGCAAAGAACACATTCTGTTAATTGACATTTAACAGTTTCAGGTGTACAACATAATGATTCACTATGTGTATATATTGTGAAATGATGTATATATTGTGATATGATCACACAATCATTAGTGTGGTATTAGTGTGTCAGGTTAACCACACGTAGTTGATATCCTTCTTTATATCAGAGTTTAGAGAAGATATTCTATATGTGTTGGTTTATTTTTGGATTAAGGAAACATTGTTTCTCTACAAGAAAAAAAAACATTGGTAAAATAAAAAATGGGTTTATTTATTTTTGGTCATGTGGTTTGTGGAATTTTAGTTCCCCGACAAGGGATTGAACCTGGGCCCTCAGCAGTGAGAGATTGCAGTCCTAACTGCTGGAGCACCAGGGAATTCCCTAAAATCATGAATTTAAAGAGTAGGTCTTATAGTCTTTTTGGTTAGAACACCATGTGAGCTGGTTGTGTGCCAGGTAATCATCTGATGTGCAAAACCACCAAGTATGTTAGTGGATATCACTACACTATCTGCCTCTGGAATCACTGCCTGGACTTACCTTCTACTTGCTATAAAATTCTAAGCTTAGGAAATCCTAGCAAGAGGGATGCAAAACTTTGAGTCTCTGGTTTCTTCACCACAGTGAACAGATCAGGGAGAAGAGGAACTATACTTATATTCCTGCCTTGTNGCCTCTGGAATCACTGCCTGGACTTACCTTCTACTTGCTATAAAATTCTAAGCTTAGGAAATCCTAGCAAGAGGGATGCAAAACTTTGAGTCTCTGGTTTCTTCACCACAGTGAACAGATCAGGGAGAAGAGGAACTATATTTATATTCCTGCCTTGTGGAGCCTGTACAGAGTGGTTAGGCTTTCTAAGTCAATACCTCGGGTTTTTTGTAGGTGTATGAAAATTTATTTTTGGCTTGTATCATCCCATATACCTAACTGAGAAAGAATCGGATTTCCCGTGTTGGTCGCTGTCATCGTAATCAGGAGGCATGATTTTGCTCCCTTGGGGTGTGAAGGAAATTCTGTCAGCTGAGGTTAAAGAATTACATCTGACGGTGAAGCACTCTGCCATCGTGTCAGTCAGACAGCAGACTCTTCTACATCTGCACTAACACAAGAGAAAAGCAAGCTGGTGGGAGGAGCCAGGTGGGCTGGTCATCCACCCATCGCAGGGAGAGAGTAGGTGCAGATGATCCAGAAAAGTCCCTTCCAGCTCCGAAAGTCACTGAAACCCACTGGTTTTAGATTCTGTTTGGAGATTTTGAGTATCTTTAAAAAACTGAGTCTGGAGTTTCGCCACCAGATCCTGTCTGTGTTTGTATCAGTCACTGGCCCCGTGGCACCCACTGACCTCTTTCCCTTCTTCCCTGCAAGGAACAATCAGCCTTGATGGCCGTGACATCCGTCAGCTAAACCCAGTCTGGTTGAGATCCAAGATTGGGACAGTGAGTCAGGTAAGAGGAGATGGGTCCATTTTTATAACACTTTCTTTTAAAATTGCTTTTGTCCTTTGCTTTTCTCTTGATCTTGAACCTTTCAAAAGAAAAGGAATGGATGTTTTTCAGATGTAGTAAGCTAACCTCTTTGGGCAGGTTTTTTATGTTTGTAGTAGTTTCCTGAAGACCTTAAACATTTTAACCACTTGAAGCATTATCTTTTTCCAAAGGTGGAGACTGCCATTACTTGTAATGCAGGTAGTCTAGAAGATTGCAGAGAAAAAGATACAGCTTTTTAGCTTCTTTTGACTCTTTCTCAGTTCTCATTTTCATTAGTAGCTGGTCTGCTGTTTTGCTTGAAAGGTTTCAGAGATAAGCAAGCAAAAACTGTGCCAAGAGCTAGGTCCCCTTGCAAAGAGGTAGAGGATTTCAAGAACATTAATATGGTCTCTTTGATGAAGCTGTTTTCACAAGACCACTTAGTGCAGGGCAATTTTGACAAGCTATTTATATTTCTATTACCAAGTTTTGTGCACAACAGACAAACCCAAGCCTTCCCCTACTCCTGGGCCTCTCCCTCCATGACCCTCCCCTCAGCCCCACTCCCCTGGGGACAGGTGGGGGACAGTGATGGGCTTGGCTCAGGAGTGCGAGGGTAACAGCAGTGCCATCCTCATTAAGGACAGAGGAAGGAGCTGGGAGTTTAGTAGCTTTTTAGGACATTTCCACAGAATAGTTCTCTGCAAATGCCACTTTCCCATCTGCTTTGTGTTTTAAGAAGTGGCAGAAAGAGATGGATTCTCCCTTCGTCCTTGGAAGGCAGGCAGCTAGAGAACGCAGGCGGGTTGAGGTCTTCCTTGGGAAAGGGGACTTGGATTTACAGAGCATCTGCTACATGCAGGGTGAGGGCAGGATCCTGCAGTGGTGACCTTCAGATGGTAAAGTCAGTCCTGCTCCTGCTAACATGTGAATTTTTTACATACTGGGGGGTAAACTGATGGAGAATGAGAAAATAGAACCTCCCCCCAAAACCCAGTATATAGTCCCTGGGAAAAGTTCTTAGATGTAAATACTGTACTAAGCTCCACTGTATTACTGGCCTTTTGAAATTGGCAATAAGTATGTTTTGTTTCCAATGTGTAGGAGCCAATTTTGTTTTCTTGCTCAATTGCGGAGAACATTGCATATGGTGCAGACGACCCCGCCTCAGTGACCGCTGAGCAGATAGAGCAGGCAGCCGCTGTAGCCAACGCAGCTGCTTTCATCCAAAATTTCCCTCAAGGATTCAGCACTGTGGTCGGAGAAAAGGGCGTTCTCCTCTCAGGTGCGTTTTTGTTACTCTTCATCGCAAAACGTCTCTGCTGCAAAAAACTCTCCAAACATTTCCTATCGCAGTGTTAGTTTTTAATTAGGCGTTTATCCTTAGAATTTATGAAATTAACATTTTTGTTTTCTCAGATCTCTTTTGTATGTGACAACTCCCCAATTCCCTTCACTTTCCACCCCAGAGGTGTTTCCAGGCTCCCACTGGATGTCCCACTGGGCAGTATTCAGCCACAGCCGCTTTTTCTCATCTGAGAATAGACGTTTTACAGTTCAAGATCTGTCTTGCAAGTAAGACAGATACTGGATGTCAGGATGGCTCGTCCTGGGAGGCAGAGACTGAGTCAGAACAGACGTGCAGCTGGAGGAGATTGTGTGTAGACCCAGGGCTGACAAGCTTTTCTATAAAAGACCAGAGAGTAGATGACTTAGGTTTGTAGGCTACATGTGGTCTCTGTCACATATCATCTTTTTTTTTTTTTAATAACTCTTTTAAAATGTAATAACCACAGAGAGGCCCTGGTCCAGACCTGACCCACGCAGAGTCCATCCTACCCTGTCCTGGACAGTGGGAGCTCGCAGGCCTGTGGCACCACTGGGACTTCAGTGGTGGGACTCCCTGTCATGTCAGCTCAGACAGCGAGCCAGCTCGCATTATGGAGGCCGAGTTGTGGCGGGGAAAACAAACAGTTCTGTTGCTTTGAAGTGCAGAAGTGGGACCAGTGAATAGAGAAGTTCAGTTCAGTTCAAAAACTCGGTCATGTTCTACTCTTTGCAGCCCCATGGACTGCAGCCCGCCAAGCTTTCCTGTCCATCATCAACTCCCAGAGCTTGCCCAAACTCATGTTCATAGAGTCGGTGATGCCATCCAACCATCTCATCCTCTGTCGTCCCCTTCTCCTGCCCTCAATCTTTCCCAGCATCAGGGTCTTTTCCAGTGAGTCAGCTCTTTGCATCTGGTGGCCAAAGTATTGGAGTTTCAGCTTCAGCATCAGTCCTTCCAATGAACACCCAGGACTGATCTCCTTTAGGATGGACTGGTTGGATCTCCTTGCAGTCCAAGGGACTCTCAAGAGTCTTCTCCAGCACCAGAGTTCGAAAGCATCAATTATTCAGCACTCAGCTTTCTTTAAAGTCCAACTCTCACATCCATACATGACTACTAGAAAAACCATAGTCTTGACTAGATGGCCTTTTTTGGTAATGTCTCTGCTTTTTAATATGCTGTCTGGGTTGGTCATAGCTTTTCTTCCAAGGAACAAGTGTCTTTTAATTTCATGGCTGCAGTCACCATCTGCAGTGATTTTGGAGCCCCCCCCCCAAAAAAATAGAGAAGTAAAATTTTGGTTAAACACAGTTCTGTTATATTTTTATTACAAATATTGAGAAGTGCTTCCTTTCATGATGGTCTTTGTCACTGGATCTGCACGAGCAGGGGCAGGAGGCCTCCATGTCAGAGTGCAGGCTGGAGCAGGAATCCTTTCCAACACTAAAGTTTTTGCTTGAACTTAGGCTATAGATAGTTTAACACAAAAATGTTCTAAGATTGTTGTGTATGATTTGCTAAAACTATAGGCAGTAGATGAAAACCTGCTTTTGATGGGTGGAGTAAGTTATGGCCATAGAACTGTTTCTGAGCTTCTGGGACAGTGTGTCCTCAGGCAGGATGCTGGAAACTGACAGAGATGGAGGTACAGAACTGGGAGTGCCTGTGCTCTGCCCAGTGCATCGCCTGCTCCCTAGGGGCAGAGTCTGTGTGTCCTTCCCTTCACCTGGATTCCCAGGCTATGTCTCCCAGTGAAGTAAGCGAAGGTTTCAGTCCACTATGGAGGAAGGGGTGGGCTTCTAGCAACAGACACCCTGTGTGCTCATTGGCACCTGGGATTTTCAGAGCTAACTAAAGCCCTCACTGGCCACTCTGCCCACCCACACTGAGCATTCGGACCCCCACCAACCAGAGAGGTTCAGATAGAAAGGGTTTTTCCTCCCTCCCTCATTGTGAGGATGGGACTGCCTGCTTGAGGACAGCTTTCAGCCTCCCCAGTAGTACCATTCATTTCAGTTTGAATG